>CAUYQG010233274.1:0-16620 GCA_963574415.1 Tarsius wallacei | reverse complement strand
CCGGAGCCCAGCAGGTTGAGGCTGCGGTGGCCGGGAGCGGCCACTGCACTCCAGTCTGGGCGACAGACTGAGACTCCAACTCAAAAAAAAAAAAAAAAAAAAGCAATTTGGGTATACTAAGAAATGAACAGAATATGAAGGAATAGCTACATTTGATTTTAAAATAGGTTAATATATACATCAATTATATGTATGGAACAATTCTCATTTTTATGATTTTAAATTAAAGCAAGCTATGGCAATACATGTTTATAACATGCCTTCCCTTTTCCCAGGATGCAGCACTTAGAATATACTCTCTTTCAAGAACTCAATCTTTTAATCAGGAGTCATGATTAACAAACTTGAAATATATTAATGCAGTACCATGTACAGGAAGGCAAATTCACTGAGAATTCGAAAACTTTTGTTCTGGATCAGAGGTGGGCAAGATTTATCTGTCAAGTGCCAGGTAGTAAATATTTGAGGCTCTGCCAGTCATTCAGTCTCTGTTGCAACTACTCAGCTTGCTGTTGTGGTGTGAAAGCAGCCATAGACTCTAGGAAAAGGAATGATGGAGGCTACATTCCATTCAAACTGTACAAAAATAGATGGCCAACTGGCTTAAGCATACAGTTTGTAGTTTGCTGACTCCTATTCTAAGCCTTACCTTGCCATGGGTCAGTTGTATAACCTAAGGGTAAACAACTCTGAGATTTGTTTTTTGATATCTGTAAATGAGAATAGTATTAGCAACGTCCCTGACTTTACCAGTAGGAGGAGAAACTAAAGAAAATGCTGCCAGGCTCGGTGGCTCAGCCTGTAATCCCTTGCCTTGGGAGGCCGAGGTGAGTGGATTGCCTGAGCCCACGGGTTCGAGACCTGCCTGGGCAACTTGGAGAGACCTCAACTCTACAATAAATCAAAAAATTAACCGGGTGTGATAGTGCACGCCTGTAGTCCCAGCTACTTGGAAGGCTGAGGCGGAAGGATCGCCGGAGGCCAGCAGGTCGAGGCTGCTGTGGTCGGGAGCGGCCACTGCACTCCAGTCTGGGTGACAGAGTGAGACTCCAACTCAAAAAAAAAAAAAAAGAAAATGCTTGTGGAATTTTTTGGAAATGTCTATTGTCTTGTAGATATGTTAGGCTAGTTGCCATTATTATATTTTTCAAAGTCTATTTACTCTGTTCTGTTATCTACCTTTTGTATTTTCTTGCAAAATGAAAAATTATGGTTACTCCTTTTTATTTTGGGTTGCAAAGTAATTTGAGAGGGCATCTCAGACTCTCTCGGCCTCAACATTTTAAGCAGTCATCTTCATTCCATGGCTGATGATATGCTTTTTCATCAGGTGTCCTTCCCCGACCTTACTGTCTAAATTAGCTGTCACCATTTTCTTTTTGATATTCTGCTTCATTTTTTTATAGTACTTATCACAGAAATTATCTTGTTCTTCTATATTTTGGCCTCATAATTATTTATCAGTCCCATTATGATACAAATTTGATTATTTTCTAATTTGTTTAATAGTCTGAGTGCAGCACATAGCAATGTACTTGCCATATATTATAGGTTCAATATACATTTGCTGAATACATTGAACGAAAGGCACACTATTTTCTCATCCTATTACACAGCAGTAGACATTCCCCTGTGTACTTGACTGGGTCATCCTAGTTTCTAATGTCTGCAGCAGAATTTTTACTTTGAAATTACTTAGCAAATACAGATACCTACTACAATATTTAAGAACTTATGAGAGCATTGATGGAGATTCACTGCGACTGTCTTAAGGGTTGAATGAGAACTATATACTGTGCATTGAACGTGTGCATAATCATCTTTCGGGGTCCTTGATTATACTGTTTGCAGAAAGCATTCTATTTCCACTTATTTAGTTACTATCATTCACTTCAGCAACAGTGTGCTTCGTCAGCTGCATATCTACAGAGCCCACCAATGTGGTCTTTTCCAAATGCCTTGTATTCTGTCACTGTCAAGCTTCTGTGTATGTTTCTCTCTCTCTGGCCTTGATTCTCCTTTGGAATGGGAGTGAGGTTCAAGGGCCAGTCCTTTTTATTGAAAGTACACATGCCAAATTGAGTTTAAGTTGAAAACAGATTGCCTTTTGCAGAGAAACACAGATACTGTGACGCGGTATCACACTCCCTCGCTCACACTGGCTACAGTCAGTGGGGATTTTACTCAGAGTCCACTTCAGCACCAGTGAGATGCAGGCACAAAAGCCCCAGCCTTCGTGGCGTGCTCACTGAACCTAATGCAGCTTTTCCGAGATACAAAGCAGAACAGCAGCGAGGGCAGTTTGCAGGGTCACCTTCAAACAAGATTTTATTTAAAAGCTGGATTCCTAAAGGCCGAGGAGGTGCAAACCATCACAAAAGATGAAGAAAATCATCCCCTTTGTGTCCTTTCCATTCTTCAATGTTGATGAGCCAGTGTACAATCAAATGTTTGCTTGGAGTTGTCTTATTTAGTATGACTGTGTTGAAGAGGCAATGGCTTTAATATAGACTATACGTGAGTCCCACATAGTCAGAGAATGCATAGAAAATAGTTTTATATATGTTCTTGCCGTTCTTTGCCTCCTCGCTGTTCCTAATTTAATCTGGCAGCACTCTATGAAGGTGTGGTAAGAGATAAAACGTGATGCTTGTTTGGGCTGGCTTGCCAAGTAATTTGAACGGCTTCTTAAGAATTTTGAATGCTGTCTTGAAGGTAACCGGTAGACACTGACAGGTTTTAGGCAGTAAATTACTTTGTCAAATTTACAATTTAAAAGCTACCTCTGGCTACAGTGTGGGAGATAAATTGGAGTATGCAGAGAATAAAAGCAAGGAGAAGATTCGAGAGCCTGCTGCCACTGTCTGTAAGAACCACAGTATCTCAGAAATAGCGAACAGGAATCTTGTGAAGAGGGCGGGGGAGGAAGAGATTAGCCTGGACTCAAGAGATTCTGGGGAAACCCCTACTTGATGGTGGCTTTTGAGCAGGGCCTGGCACCTGTCTTGGTTTATTAGTATGCCCCCTACTCCCAACCCTACCCACTGAAGGTCTACCACCCCAAGGTGGGGAAGGGCATACAAAAAATTAACCTGATCATGGTCTAATTCTTAAACACAGAAAGGAATCACCCCGAGTCTTAACCTGACCAAAGGAAGCTCAGTTCATAAGTTTGCTGACTCTTTATATTCAAATTACTAATAAGACTCAGTGTATTTAAGAGAAACATACACAAACACACCCTCTCTCAAAGTACACACCCTCTCTCAACCTGCAACTTCCGTACATTGCATGTTAATGATAGAAAGGGCTGACATGACTGCCAAGGTCAGAGTTATTCACTCCTGCCAATTCCTAGATTGGCGTCTGCCCTTCTAGGATCCTACACCTCCTCTTCCCTGACAGTCACGGAAATGTGCTATGGATTGTGAGGAGGGCGAGGCAGGAAGCTGAGTCAAATGTCTCAGGGAAGCTGAAAGATGGTGGAATTTATAAGCCTGAGGATTCAGATCTTAGATAGGGGTGGCCTGTATGCTCTCAAGTGGGAAGTGCTGAGTCACTGTGTTTTGAATAATGACTGGGGAGCCTCATCCCACGGAATGTGAATTCAATCACAACCAAAGACTTTTGAATCACTGTTTTCTAAACACCGCAGTGTTGCATAATATACAAATTTGATTTATATGATTAAACGATGTATGCTGGCAAATAACGACATTATAATAATGATGATGCTGGTAACAATGATAATGAAAGAGGGAGAGAAATGGAATATGACAATGAGAAGAATACAGGTAATACCACCCCCATTTCTCAGCTCCTCAGAATATGTCCTTGATTGAGTGTGACAAGTGAGAAAGGAATGTGCTGCTACTTAAATATGACTCTTACAGTGAATATACATTTTTTCTTTTCACATGTTCCTTACAAGCAAATTAATGACTTGGCATGGCGGCTCACATTGGTAATCCCAGCAATTTAGAAAGCCAAAGTGGGAGGATCATTTAAGCTCAGGAGTTTGGAACCAACTTGAGCAACACAGCAAGACCTCGTCCCTATCAAATAAAAAATAATTATTTTAAATAGTAAAATTATTAAAAAGAAGCAAATAATAATGTCTTATTTGCTCAAAAGAAGAAGAGGCAATTTGCATGTGCAAAGAAGGGAAACCTGGTTGCAGTAGATGTATAAGAAATAACAAATGTGTGAGAAATAACAGTGTTTAACCTTGTGACTTCCCAAAGGATTTAGGAGAGTGATCTGAATTTATACAATTTTAAGTGCTGACTTTAAAACTTATTGTTATTAAGACCAGATTAATAGTCATTTGCATGTCTGCCACAGACTTTCGGGGTGCCCTTCAGTTTTAGTATTACGATTGATTATCATGAACTATTCATTAGTGCAGATAAAACTATATCCATTTTGCAGATAAGAAACCTTAGACTCAGCCGGGCTTGGTGGCTCAGCCTGTAATCCTGCGCCTTGGGAGGCTGAGGTGAGTGGATTGCCTGAGCCCGCGAGTTCGAGACCCTCCTGGGCTACTTGGTGAAACCTCATCTCTACAATAAATCAAAAAACTAGCCGGGCGTGGTAGCGCACGCCTGTAGTTCCAGCTACTTGGAAGGCGGAGGCGGAAGGATCGCCGGAGCCCAGCAGGTCGAGGATGTGGTGGCCAGGAGCGGCCACTGCACTCCAGTCTGGGTGACGGAGTGAGACTCCAATTCAAAAAATAAAACAAAATAAAATAAAATAAAATAAAATAAACCTTAGACTCAAATAAATAAGAAAACGTTCAACCAACCAATCATTACCAGGACTGGGACTGTGGCTAGGATTTCATGGAAGCATCTTTCACTTCCTTTCTGATGCTCTGATCTAGATCTTGCTTTGCAAACTTAGAGGTTTCCTCCTCCACTTGAATTATGCTTAGGTCTCTAGATTGGCCTCTGCCCTTTCAGGTACATGTTGTTCTCAGGAAAAAACTAGTCCATAGAGCCAATACATGCTGATTTTTACAAATATATCCATTGAAGATTCTCTGTCAGAAGCCCAGGTTTTTATCTCAGAAATCAACTGCATGAAGTCAAAGTAAGCAAGGTTTAGTAAGAAGAGGAGCCCCAAACGGGCCATCTAGGAAGAATATGGTCTTGACCTGGATCTGTCTTTGATTTGCTTATACAATCCTTGGACACTCATATGCCTCAGTTTCCTCACTGGTATGTAAAGAACTGATTTCTTCCTTGCCCAACTAACAATTGTTGTGATGTATAAATGGGACAGCATGTACAATACTGTTTTGTAAACGCAAGGTGTTGGAATGTGAAAGATCTGTGAACCTGCAAAGGACAAGTTACCCAGAATGCACTTGGCTCACTTGGACAGTGTCTTTCCCAGCCCCAGAAGACATTGTTTTCCATATATCCCTTCCTCAGAGTGCCATGACCCAGCATCAGGATGAAATAGCCAGAAGCATGTCTCCATTGCCACCAAAAAGGGAAAAACCTCCTGGAACTCACTGCTGACTCACAACTTTGCTATTTGTTTATCCATTCAATATATATTTAACAAAAACTTATTCTGTAAAGAACTAATATATGGAAATGAAAAAAACAAGGTCTCTGTCTCAAAAGACATAGTCTAGCAGGGATAATATGCATGAAAATAAACTACGTAAAAACAGGTTGAGATGTGTGTCTATGAAGGGAGTGTGGGTGTCAGTGCATGCACTTTTTAACAACAAAGCTTTTACGAAATGATGGAATATAGCTACCAAGACAGTCAAGGCTTTCTTGAGAAAGCCACCCTTCTGAGGAATCTGCAGGAGAAACAGGATAGTTCAGATGAAGTAGAAATAAAGCAAATTCCAGGAGAACACAATTCCTGCTGCCTCTTATGAATAGTGATGACAACTGGGCAGGAGGTTGGAGTTTTCCTGAATCCTCACAAGCTTCCAAGGAAGAAGATATTATACCCACTGTCTATAAGAGCCAGAACAGAGTCAGGTTGAGCTAAAGTAACTTTACTGGATTACTCAGCTGGTGAATGACTGGTGTTTGTAACCAGATCTTTGTGAAGTCCAAGGCAATAATATTAATTACTTACTATTTGAATCTTCCAGGCAGAGACTCCAATAGTGTCTTGTTTAGAATCACACTGGTAGAAAGTGGTCAAATTGGAAATCACACTCAGTTGTCTCTGGTTCCAAGTCTTATTCCCTAAATTCTCTGCTGTTCTGCAAACACATGGACAAATGTTAGAATTTGAGAACAACTCTTTTTGGAGAAAAGGGTCATTTTGTTAGTTTGCTAGAGCTGCCATAACAAAGGACTACAAGCTGGGGGAGGGGGTGTCAAACAACAACAATGTATAGTTTTGTTGTTCCAGAGACTAAAAGCTCCAGATCAAGCTGTCAGTAGGTTGTCTCTTTCTGAGGGAGCTATAAGTGAGATTCAGCCTTTTCTCTGCCTTCTGATGGTTTTCTGGTAATTTTGCGTGTTCCTTAGCTTGTAGGTTGCATTGCCCTGATCTCTGCCTTCATCTTCACATGGTATTCTCCCTGTGTGGGTGTCTCTATGTTTAAATTTACGCTTTTGTCAGGAAACCATCCTATTGAATTAGAGGCCCACTTGGCTACAGTATGACCTCATCTCAACTAAATATATCTGCAGTTACCCTCTTTCCAAATATGGTCACATTCTGAGATATCAGGTATTAGAACTTCAATGTATAAATTTGGGGGCACATAATTCAACCTCTAACAGCCACTCCCTACTGTTGAGGTAGCCGAAGTTTGTGGAGAAGTAGCAGGAAATTCAGACTGAGACAAATGAGAACTTGTAGCCTCACCAAGGAGTTTGTCCTATATATGACAGTGCACGGAATTGTCTCTTTGCAGACAGAAGCACCAGACTGCAAGTCCTGGTTTGCTGCTGCACCCACTAAAGAAAGAGTGCTTCCCTTGTTTACTCTGCTCTACAGCACCCACAAAGACACAAGCAAGAAAACTTGACTGACAGCGACTATGCATAATTGACTAAGCAAGAATCTGGCTGCTGGCTGGCTCTCGCGCTGCATATAGGATCCTCACGGGGGCGCCGCTCCAGAAATATGCCTGCCAGTCCCAACCCTGGGCCACCTGTGTGTCTTGAATCATTCATTAGCAGGTGTCCTCATCTCAACTTGCAAAATAGAAGTGTCTTAAGCAAGCAAGAGCTCTCTGCAGAGAAGTGGCGTCGTGCCTGCAGTCAAGCTGCATGTGAGAGAGACAGTGATCGGGTTCAGGCTTTGGGGCAAAGAGAATTAATGTGCTTCGTTTGGGGTGACACCCCGGCTTTCTATTGTCAGGACTTCACCCCAAGTTACCCCTCATCTCCTATCTCCTACAGAAGGCCTCACTTCCAAGCTGTATTTTAGTCACTATCATTATCCTCACAACAGACGTTCTCACAGTTCTCTTTTGCAGACAGTTACATACTGGGGTTAATTTTAGATATCACCAACATGGAGATTATTTTGGGCTCCAGAAGTTTACATTTAGGTTTGCTAAAATGCACAACCTGCAGGGGTGTGTGTGTGTGTGTGTGCATGTGTGTGTGTGAATCTCATCACTTTCTTTAATAACTCTGAATATGAATTATTTCAGAATATGTTCAATGGATTGTTAATTTTGTGCCAAAATTAAGATAAAATTTTAAACCAAAATAATTTACAGATGAATTTCAGAGCTCAGTTGCTTTTCACCACATTTTTTTCTGCTTGTGACTTTTCAATTGTGATTATTTTTACCCTATATATGAGGATAAATTTATATATATATAGCCACACTTTAATTTCCAAAGTTTTATTTTTTGGTCATCATAAGAAACAGCATTGACCGAACATGCTGTGTTCTAATCTTTGTAACAGTTCTCTAGATCACCTCAGTTTCTTAGAAATTAGAAAGGAGGGGCTAGGCATGGTGGCTCATGCCTGTAATCCCAGCACTTTGGGAGGCAGAGGCAAGAAGTTGACCTGAGTTCAGGGGTTTGAGACCAGCCTGAGCAACATGGTGAAACCTTGTCTCTATAATAAACCAAAAAAGTAGCTGGAGGTGGTGGTTGGTACTTGTGGTTCCAGCCACTTGGAAAGCTGAGGCAGAAGGATCACCTGAGCCCAGCAGGTCGTCTGCGTTGGCCATGAGCATGCCATTGCACTTCAGCCTGGATGACAGAGTGAGACTTCGACTGAAGAAAGAAAGAAAGAAAGAAAGAAAGGAAGAAAGAAAGAAAGAAAGAAAGAAAGAAACAAGGAAAGAAGGAAAGAAGGAAGGAAGGAAGAGGGAAGAAAGAAAGGAAGAAAGAAAGGAAGGAAGGAAAGAGGGGGGAGAGAGAGAGAAAGAGAGAGAAAAAAAGAAGGAAAGAAAACAGAAGCTCGGAGAGCTGACAACTTGCCTAAGGCCATTTGGCAGGAGAGTGGAGAGCAGGTATTAGGATCATGCTTCCTTGTTTCAAGGCTTGTACTGTTTTCAGTGCACACTGTTTCCTCAGGGACTTTATGGTTAGGCACAGTTTGAAGTGGTATACTCCCTGATACAGACATCCAGATGACCCTGGTATGCCATAGCAGGGAGTTGAGTGAACCAATCTGCTGAATAGAATCTTCAGGTCAGTCAAAGAGGTTAAAATGCAGACACCACAGCCTCATTCAACCAAATCATCATCTTTGTAAAAGAGGCCTGGGAATGCAAATTTTCTGCACACACAATGATGTGATACAAAGAATGTGATACACAGATATAACAGAAAAATCATCAAACTCAGAATGCCTGGAGCTTTGCTCTGTTTCTGTCATTAGCTGGGTGTTTTAAAGCAAACAGTTCATCTCTTTGGATCTTAAGTCTGTATTTGTAAATGAGGACAAAATCATTTCATTGTAAAGATAACGTGATATTAAATTTCTGAAAGCAGTTTGCAACCTATAATTAAGCATAAATGATAGCTATTAGTATTTCTTAAAAGTCAGACTTACAGAGAAATTTGCTTATTGAATCACATTTTCCCCCCAAAGTTTCACCATTTCAATGAAGTATTCAAAAAAAAGGGAGAAAACATTCTTGGCTTTAACATTGAATAACATTAAAAAATGGCTTAATACTGCATTCTAAAAGGATTTATTTGCTATGGTTCCACAGTTTATGTGCTTGTCATTTTCCTACAATACTCTAGTAAAGAATTAATCACAATCAAAATCAATCCACTTGCACTTTGCACATATTTTAAATATCCATCAAAACAAATAGAACCAAGTCAACAAATATTTTTCTTAACCCTGCTACCAACCACAATCTCATTCACTATAGTCACATTTAACCTTCAAACAGCAGGCTCAGGGCCCCCTAATTCCTGAGTCAATCTTGGCAAGTCAGGCTTTATATAGCATACTTGGCAGGGTGGGATTCAGAATTGATCATCTGCCTAAATCCAGAGAGGTAATATTAATTTTCATGGTACAACTCCATAAACCTAAGGGTGAGAACCCTGCCTATCTTTCTGAACCCACCTCCCAATTCCCCTCCAAATGTGCTTTTCTCTGTCTCTTGGGTTTCTTGATTTGTCTTTCAAGTTTTGCCTGAATATATATTTCTTGACTGTGACTCAAACCTCCAGTCTCATCACCCCCATTTCTCCAGGGCTTCATATCCTGTCTTGTAACTTCTGACATCTCCTTGGAATACCAGTGGAATATTTTTTTGCAAATCAGACAACTGTGAGCAAGAACCAACCTTAACTTGAAAACAAGACTTCCCTGACATTCTCCCTGATCGCTATCATTTTGTGTTTTGTTTTCTTCAAATTATTCTGGACTACATTATGCCCTGGGTCTCATCTCTTCTCATTTACTCAAGTTTATGTCTTCAGCAATTCTTCCCTTTCCTGTGTCATCACCAGTTTTTCTCTCTGTTAGATCATTCACATTAACATACCAGTATGCAGTATTATCATAAAACAACAGGACGAAATCTTTGGTTTCATATGCCAGCTGGCTCTGGTCTTATTTCATGTGTTTGTCCACAGCAAAACTCCTTAAAAGTGTTTATTTACTCACTCTTTATTTTCACTTCTCCCTCCTTCTTGAACCCACCATGATAAGGGACCTCAGCTCCCCTAAAAACACAGAATTTATTTATTAGAAAAGTTGTGCATTTACTCTTATCTGTTTAAACTTCAGTGACCTTCAAAATACTCTCCATTTGATGCGATTCACCTATCAAGACACTTTTGCCACTGCTCAAAACAGTTTTTGAACTCATCAGTGTTGATGCCTTTTAGTGCTTCTGCCATTTTTTTTTGTTTCACCTCCTTCACATTGGCAAAACATTTCCCTTTGAGGACTTTTTACATCTGGGAAAATGTAAAGAAAAGTTGCTTGGGTGAATAGGAAGGGTAGGGCATAGAGGTTATGATGGTTTGGGTCAAAAACTGCTGAACACTCAGCGTGGTGTGGGCAGGTGCACTCATAAATCACCCATAATGAAATGGGCAAATGCACTGAATCTCAAAAAAAGATAAAATTCACTCAAGTCAAATATAGCCTCTCACAACAATGCTAGTTGGCACACTGATGTCAATGTGTTCCTAGGACAATTACCTAGTGGGGCTAGCCTGTACTACAAGCAGCCCACCCTCCAAAAGATAATTCTGTTTTTGGGGGTGTCCCCCTGGTATTCGTCCATCAGATCTTAAAAACCCTCTTATCGATTTCTACCCAATGTCCTCTCTATTACTCAATCTAGTGGCTAATATTCAGTCTTCTCCTTTTTCACCCTAACAGCAACATCATAGAATGATCTATTTCACTATAGACTATTTTCATTTGGATTTCAAGATAGTATTCTCAATTTTCCTCCTGCCTCACTTCCCTTCATCATCCTTCTCTATTAGTTTATTTTCATTTCTTTACTCTCTAAACATAAGACTGTCAGTGGGGTAATAATACCTGTTCTCTCTCTCTCTTGCTCTCTCCCCCCAAGACAGATTTATTGTGATATTATTTCCAGACTCATTCTTTATTGATGTTTGATCCTATAAAAATTGACAGCCAGAAACATTCATCTAACCATCATCACAATGAAGATGTAGAACCCAAAAAAGTTCTTGGATAGCCTTTTGGAATCAATCCCCTTCATCTCTCCATGCCCACATCAGTAACTGATATATATTTTTCTGCCTATGGTTTTATTCTCCAGGAAGTCAGATAGTGAGAATCATCAGTACAGGACTGTAATCATTGAGTCTGCCTTCTATTTTGTATAGTGTATTCAAGATGCATTTATTTGTTGCCTACATACTTTGATTTCTAAATCCTACCACACTGTCTAAATTTATTCACCAGCTGGCAGACATTTGAGTTGTTTCAGGTTTTGGACAACTATGAATAAATACTGTGCACAGGTCTTCGGTTTTGTTTGAATGTATATTTTCATTTACCCCTGGTAAATACTTAAAAGAAGTAGGATTATTGGGTCATATTGTAAGTGTATGTTTAACTTTATAAAAAAATGCTGAACTATTTTTCAACATTGCTATATAATTTTTCATTCTCACCAGCCATGAGTGAGAATTCATGTTGCTTCAAATTTTTGCCAGCCCTGGGTATTGTCAATTTATTTCACATATCAGAGTTAACTTTATATAATAATACTGGAGTATGGTGGCAACCCAAGTTTATGATGAATATGTCATATAATTTTTCCAGAAGTTTTAAGTTATGTATTTATATCTCTTATTAATTTGAGCTAATTTTTACAAATGGTATGAGTTATGGATAGAGGACTTGTTTTTCCTTATTAATGCACTATTGCTTCAGCATAATTAACTGAAAACAAAACCTAAAAATTCTCCCCTAAATTGTCTTAAATTAGTCAAAAACAAATTGACCATATATAAATAGGTTTATTTCAATTCTATTGATTAGATGTCTATTATTTAACTTATAGTTCAGAAAAATCTGGCTTATTCCTTCTCTTTTTATATAACTCACAAATTAAGAATTTTTTTTCATTTTTATAAATAAAAGAAGAAAGAAATGGAGAAAGAAAAAAAAATTGGGGGGGATGCAGGTCAAAGCCTCACATGCACATTCATGCACAAAGGAAAAATATTTTTAAAATTGATGAACTAACAGAAAATTTTTTAAATAATTGAAAATTTAAAAAACAAAACAGAACAGAGCAAAAAACAAAAACAAAGACAAAAAAAAACCTGTCCTCTTCTGGCAGACTCTGTAATTGTTCCTCTAATCAGGTCTCTCCTGCAGAGCTACCTCTTTCACTCTCTCCTCAGGGAAGGAAGCAGAGAAGGAGGAGGGGCAGTGGAGGTGGGTGGGGCTGCAGTCCTCCCCTCCCACTCTCATATGGTCAGGGAGACCTCTGGTGGGGATGTACAGGATAGTCTCTTCTCCAGGTATGTTCTCTCACGAGGTTGCCCCAGCCAGGCCTGTCCTGGATTGGGGTTCTCCTATTGTGACTGATGTCCAGACTCTGTCTGGATTTGTCCCTCTCAGTCGTGGCCCAGCTGAGTGGATCTGACATTCAAAGGATTGCTGGGGAGGAGGGGGTTTGGGTCAGCCTCAGAATCACCACTGATCTCTTTGGAGTTCTTCCTCATCCTTTTCTGGCCACACCCTTTGTTCCATGGCTGGATCGGGTTAGGGGGTAGGACGCCTGGAACTCAGCACTCATCAGGATCCTCTGGAGTTTGTGCTCTCAGGATATTTCCTCTGGACTGCGATTCAGCCCTGAGTAGTTAATCTGCCATTCACAGAGATTGGATCTCTGGGGTCCCTCTGCAGCTCCTTCCAGCACCTTGTTAATTGCTGAAGCAGTGAGGCAAAGTTCAGAGCAGTCTCTCTCCTACTTCAATGGTAAGGGAGCGCCTGGAGCAATAGTTTGTCGGTGCTGCTTGGGCAACAAGTTGGAGGCTGGGGGTGGGGGTGGGGTGGGGGGTAGCTGGACAGGGCAATGCAAATCTCTGCCCGGAAAATGGCTGCAGTGGGTGACTCCTCACCAGGCATGTATTCCTCTCCAGATTCCCCTGATGCTCTCTGTCCAATAATCAAATACTGCACTCCAATGGGTCCAGTATGACAGGTGATGGTGTGCGCCAGGTGCTGGGAATCACCTGTATTCAGCAGGTTTTTCTCAGGTGCATTCCAGCAGGCAGCAGACATTTCTGTGCCTGATCTTGCAAGCTGCACTCTAATTTCAGGGTGGTGGGGGCTTGCAGTCGCCCTCAGAGGGGGGACCCTGGTGCATGCAGCTGAGTATCCCCTCAGATGGACTTTCACCCTCCCACCAGTGCCTGCCTACTCACAAGGAGAGTCTTTATTGTCACTTGCCTCCAGGGAGATTCTTACAGCCCGACCTGTTGTCTTCCATCTTAAGCTCCCCCTGCTGCATTTGCTTTTGATGACAAGGCCATAAATTCATGGCCTAGTCCAATATCTAGGAGGATGTTCCCTTAGTTTTCTTCTAAGAATCTTATAGTTTTAGGTTTCATATTTAAGACCTTGATCCATTTTGAGTTAATTTTTGCATATGGAGATAGGCAAAGTTCCAGTTTCATTCTTCTGCACATGATCAGACAGTTTTCTCAGCACCATTCGCTAAATATGGTTTACTTTGCCTAATGTTTGTTGGCTTTGTTGAAGATAAGTTGGTTGAAGATCTGTGGCTTTATTTTTGGACTCTCTGTCCTGATCTATGGCCTATATGTCTCTTTTGCTACCACTACCTGTTGCCTTGGTTACTTAGACTTGTAATAAAGTTTGCGGTCTGAAAATGTGATGCCTCTAGCCTTGCTCTCTTCACCAAGGGGTACTTTGGCTCTGTGAGCTCATTTTTGTTTCTACACACACACACACACACACACACACACACACACACACACACACACACTGATTCTTTTTTTCTAGGTTTATAAAAAATGATGCGGGTAGTTTGATAGGGATTGCATTGAATCTGTAGATTGCCTTTGCCTTGGGTGGAATGAGCATCTTGATGATATTGATTCTTCCAAACCATGAGCATGGGAAGTTCTTCCATTTGTTTGTGTCACTGCTGATTTGTTTGAGCAGTGTTTTGTAGTTATCTTTGTACAGGTCTTTCACCTCTTTGGCTAGGTGAATACCAGGGTAATTTTGTATGTGTATATGTATGTGGTTATTTCAAGTGGGATCATGACTTTTATTTGGGTTTTAGCCTGCTTGTTATTGTTTTGTAAAAATACAACTGGTTTTTGTGCATTGATTTTGTATCCCACAACTTTACTGAAGTCATTTATCAGTGTGAGGAGGTTTTTTGACAGAATTGGTAAGGTGTTCTAGGTATAGAATCATATCATCTGCAAAGAAGGATAATTTAACTTCTTTTCCTATTTGGATCTCCCTGATTTTCTTCTCCTGCTGGATTGTTCTGGCTAGGATTTCCAGAACTATGTTGAATAGGAGGGTGAGAGAGGGCATCCTTGTCTTATTCCAGTTCTTAGGGAGAATGTTTCCAGCTTCTGCCTGTTAAGCATGATGTTAGCTGCTGATTTGCCATAGATAACTCATTATTTTGAGGAATGTTTCTTTGATGCCTGGGTGTTTGATGGTCTCTATTAAGAAGGGATGTTGGATTTTATCAAATACTTTTACTGCATCTATTGAGATAATCATATGGTTCTTGGTTTTACACCTGTTAATGTAATAGATTACATTTATTGATTGCATATGTTAAACCAGCCTTGCATCCTGGGATTGAAGCCCACCTGTTCAGGATGAATGACCTTTGAAATGTGCTGTTAGACATGATTTGCTAGAATCTTGTTGAGAATTTTGTAGCTATGCTTATCAGGGAAATTGTCTGGAAGTGTTTGCTAATTTGTTTGTTTCCCTTGTTGAGTGTTTGCCATTTTGGGGTACTGGCTTCATAGAATGAGATAGAGAAAATTCCTTCCTTCCTGATTGGATGGAATATTTTCAGTAGGTTTGGTATGAGCTGTTTGTTGTATATAATTATATAATTCAACTGAGAGACCATCTGGCCCAGGAGATTTTTTGGAGGTAAAGTTTCTTATACCTGAGTTGATTTGTTGGATTATTACTGGCTATTTAGGATTTCAATTTCTTCCTGTTTTAATGTTGGAAGGTTATGTGAAACCCATTAAGTTTGTTGGCTGCAGATTTGAAATTTCCCCTTTCCTCTAGATTTTCTACCTTACTTCATACAGATGTTCAAAGTAATCAGTAATAATCTTTTGCATGTCTTCAGTGTCAGTTGTAACACTGCCTTTTTCATTTCCAATTGTGTTTATTCAAGTTTTCTTGCTTTTTTTTTTTTTTGAGTTGGAGTCTCACTCTGTCGCCCAGACTGGAGTGATGAGGGAAAGGCAGGCGGCTTGGCTGGGTGGGTGCCGGGGTGGGACGGGAGTAGGTGGGAAGAGGGGAGCCATGGCAGTTTTGAACTGGGAATGGAGGGCATCTGATGTCGGTGTCAGGACTGTCCCGTGGGGAACAGACTGGAAGGGAAGAGACTGGAAGCCGGGAGGCCCCGGGAGGCTGGGACGCTACGAGCGAGTGGAGGAGGCCGAGGGAGGGCCTCACCCCCTCGCTCCCTGGTGGCCACGGCCACCCCCCACACCCTCAGGGAGGTGGTTGAAGAGGAGAAGAAGAAGAAGAAAGATGAAGATGACCTCGGCATCCCCCCCGAGGTTTGGGAGCTCCTAAAAGGAGCCAAGAAGAGTGAGTACGAGAAGATTGCCTTTCAGTACGGCATCACCGACCTCCGGGGCATGCTGAAGCGCCTCAAGAAGGCCAAGGTCGAGGTCAAGAAGAGTGCAGGTCAGCTCGGGGCACGGGACACAGGGCGGGTGGGCCCACCCTCCCCCCCCCACGGGAACCCCCCGGGGCCGTGGGCATCTGGGTTCGGGCCCTGGGCCTGTCTCTTGGGGTTTCCAGTCTGGGGAGTCTCTGAGCCTTGTTCTCAAGGGTCTGTGAGCTCATAGGAAGCCCCTTGGCCTCGACCTTGGAGAGCCCATGGTCTGGGAAGGGAGTCCTGGCGCCTCTGGGGATGAGCAGGGGAGCCAGGACCCCTCACCCCTGCCCCCTTGGTCTCCAGCCTTCACGAAGAAGCTGGACCCCGCCTACCAGGTGGACAGAGGCAACAAGGCCAAGTTGGTGGTGGAGATCAGCGACCCAGACCTTCCCCTCAAGTGGTACAAGAACGGCCAGGAGATCAAGCCAAGCAGCAAGTATGTGTGACAGTCGGTGCTTAGGGCAGACTGCCCAGAGATAAGGCTGGTCACTTCACCCAGAAGGGACATACCTGCCCCTACATGAAAAGTACACATGCCTCACTAGAAAAATAGGTAATACCAGCCTGGGCAACATAGCGAGACTCTTTCTCTACAAAAATAAGCCAGGTGTATGGTGGTGTGTGCCTGTAGTCCCAGCTATTCGGGAGGCTGAGGCAGGAGGATGACCTGAACCCAGGAACTCGAGGTTGCAGTGAACTGTGAGTGTGCCACTGCACTCCAGCCTGGGTGACAGAGTGAGACCTCATCTCAAAAAAAAGAAAGGAAAAATAGACAAGAGCAAGAA
>CAUYQG010233272.1:0-13072 GCA_963574415.1 Tarsius wallacei | reverse complement strand
CTACCACGCCCGGCTGATTTTTTGATTTATTGTAGAGATGAGGTCTCGCTTGCCCAGGCGGGTCTCGAACCCGCGGGCTCAGGCAATCCACTCACCTCAGCCTCCCAAAGGTGCTGGATTACAGGCTGAGCCACCGAGCCCGGCTCTGGGGGCTCTTTTCTTCCTGGGTGCTAACCATGGCTTTCTTCTTCCCCTGTCTCCAGGGATGCTCTCAGACTGGTCCAGCTGAAACAGACGGGCAAGATTCCAGAGTCCCGACCAACCCCTGCAGCCCCTGCCCCTGTTCCAGCCCCCCTGCAGGCCACAGTGGGACTCACTTATCCCCGGCCGATGATGCCCCCGTTGTCCACTCCTGGACAGCCCAAAGCCATGGTAATGTCTTCTGAGTTGATTTTTACTTTCCAGATTTAAGCAAGTGAGAAAATAGGAACAACTGCCACGTTTTGTGAGCAGGTTTACTGATCTGTTCTAGCATCATGCTAAAGAGATAACATGGGTAAGGGAAGTGTGATCTCAGCAGTGGTGGAAGTGACACAGCACAAACTCCGTACAGACTTCCTAGCAGAAACCAGGTCTGTTTCTACACTGACTTCCAAATAGATCATTGAAAGTATGATCGACTTGAACTTGCCTCGAGTTCCACAACTCCGCTAACATTCCTGCACGCCGCAATCGTGACGCTCTTTCGTGCTTCATTTTCTGAAGTGCGTCCCTGTCGAGGACGCGGCCTGTTTGCTGACCACATCACGTCACAGTGAAGCACCTTACAGCCATGTGGCACTTCCCTCTCCTCCTGGGATGCGTGCAGTAGGACCACCTCTGTATTTTCCAGTGGCTCATTCTGCCTCCGCCTCCCTTTCTGAGTGCCTTTCAGGCTATTTCTCAGAAGCAGCATGAGGTGCTCAAGTGTATTTAAAATTGGGCAATTAAAAAATGAAAAGAAGAAAAATAAACAAACATGCTGTTTCTGATGGGGAAGTGCATTTCAGTGTAACCTTTGAAGAGCACTAGAACCACGGTCCTGAAGTGACTGTCGGGAAATCCCAAGACAGAGTGAGGCTGAGGAGGGGCTCGAATGTAGCTGAAGGGTCTTGGTGCTTCTGTGAGTGGCTTGAGGAGCACACCGCAGTGGCCGCAGGGACGTTGCCAGCAGGTGTTAGGATCTCATTCATGCTTTCTGTGAGGAGTCTAGGGAGTAAGATGCTCATGTGATTTTCCTTAATTGCACATCCAGACAGACATAATTTGGCAGATTGTCCGGCATCTTGGATGATCGTTTTCTGCCGTGTGCTGTTTTTGTAGAAACTGTCTGCACAAAAGGTCTCCAAGCTTTTCATTTCCCTTGCGATTTCTTTGATCCATGAGCTATTTCTAAGTATGAATTTAACTTTGAAATATTTGAAGACTGTCTGGGTATCTTTCTTTTATCATTTCTAGCTTAACTCCATTGTGTTTAGAGAACACACTGTATGATTTTGGTCTTCCTAAATGTGTTGAGATTGATCTTATATTTGTAGTGTGGTCTGTCTTGGTGAGTGTTCCATGTGTCCTTGCAAAGGTGGTTCCACTTACAGCTTTTTAGCTCTATGATGTGAGAGTGACCCATGTTTGGTAGAAGTGGGACGGCCCTCCTTGCAGTACGGGAGAGAGCTGCAGCTCTCACTGTATCAGAGACTGACTGCTGGCGCTCTGCAGTGTACTGTGTCACCGGGCACTTTTGGAGCCGTGGGGTAACAGAAGTGCTCTGAGCACTTTGACGGCAGGCTGGGCTAATCCGGGGTGCTCAGTAGGTTAGACGTACTAAATGCATTTCGGCTAATAGTATTTTCAACTTACAATGGATTATCGAGACGATTGTAAATTGAGGCGCATCTGCAGTTGATTTGTTGATTTATTGCTGATTTGACCTTTATTAAGTGTTATTTGTAACAAAAGCTGCTTATGGGTGGTATGTATATGCCTCGTTGTCTGTGCATGTGCGCACGTGCGTGTGTGTATAGTGTATATGTATGTGTGTATGTTTGTATTTGTGTGTGTACATACCTACATATGTACATGTACACATCCATAGGAGAATTAGTCATTATTTAATGATTAATTTCCTTTTAATCATCTTAAGCATAGTAATATAAGATGTCCCATCACAACTGAAACATGAATTTTGTTACTTTTTTCTATAGTTAATTATATCCTGTAAAGCTAAAACGCCTCAGACTTTTTTATATTCCCCCTTATACTTAAAATTTTAATGGTGCTTTTCTTGTATTAATCTTTAACTAATAAATTAGGTCACTGAGAATGAATTTTATTTATGAAGGTTCTTGATTTCTGGGGTTTTTTCCCCTCATTCTACTTACGGTTTAATGGGCAGATTGTGCTTTTTTTTTTTAGGGCACATTCACTGAAATCCCTGCTAGCAATATTCGAAGAGTCATTGCCAAGAGGTTAACTGAATCTAAGAGTACTGTACCACATGCCTATGCCACCGCCGACTGTGACCTCGGAGCTGTCCTGAAAGTTCGGCAAGATCTGGTCAAAGGTCAGTAAAGGGAAGTGACTTGATACAACACACATCGCCTCCATTTCCATGTGGAAACTCGCGTTGCGTAGCCTTAAATTTCAGCTTCCTAATGTACTTGCCCTCTACTCTGGTAATATTTTGTGCTCGAGAAAAAGAATTTAGTTCAGTTTTCTATAAGAAACGTGTGGCTTCGTTGTGGCGAATGGATCGCAGACATTTTCCCTTTTTTGCAAGTGAGGGGCTCTGCTCCACCTTGCTCTTGACCCCTCCTTCTGTCGTGTTTGAATGACGTCCCTTTGGCAGATGGTCCTGAGTCCTGTTCTCTGCAAACACTGGGTGAGCATCCCCGACCGAAAATCCAAAATGCTCCCAGATGTGAAGCTTTTCGAGTGCCGTGACACGCGCAGGAAATTTTCATGAGAGTCTTTCAGATTTCGGATTTCAGGTTGGGAGGCTGGGGCTGCCGAATGTGATATTCCAAGTCTGAGCGCATGGGAGATCCGAGGCACTTCTGTTCCCTGCACTTTGGATAAGGGATACTCAATCCTGTAGCACTGTGTTTGGGTTTGTTGGTTGGTTGCTTGAAAAGCAAAAATAGTAGGATTAATTTTTTGGTTTGCTTTAACTCTTAACATATGTAAATTTTTTGCAAGAACATATGAACAACTTGCTCAGCCTAGATGGTTATTTTTGCTTTTAATATTTTTGAGCATGATATTTAAACAAAGCGATCCTTAACATTCTTGCACATTTAAAATCCAAAACTTTTAAGAATGTTTTAGGTTATAAATATATCTTAGATAGCATTCTTTTTTTTTTTTTTTTTTAGTTGGAGTCCCACTCGCTCGCCCAGACTGGAGTGCAGTGGCCGCTCCCGGCCACCGCAGCCTCGACCTGCTGGGCTCCGATGATCCTTCTGCCTCATCCTTCCGAGTAGCCGGAATTACAGGCGCGCGCTACCACACCCGGCTGATTTTTTTGATTTATTGTAGAGATGAGGTTTCGCCTACCCAGGCGGGTCTCGAACCCATGGGCTCAGGCAATCCATTCACCTCAGCCTCCCAAGGCGTGGGATTACAGGCTGAGCCACCGAGCCCGGCTGATAGCATTCTTTTTAATGCAAGTTTTAATTTTTTTTTTTTTTGTTGTTTTTGTTTTTTGGGTTTTTTTTTGTTTTTTGAGTTGGTGTCTCACTCCTTCGCCCAGACTGGAGTGCAGTGGCCGCTTCCGGCCACTGCAGGCTCGACCTGCTGGGCTCCGGCGATCCTTCCACCTCAGCCTTCCAAGTAGCTGGGACTACAGGTGTGCACCACCACACCTAGCTAATTTTTTCTATTTATTGTAGAGACAAGGTCTCGCCATGTTACCTAGGCTGATCTTGAGCTCCTGGGCTTAGGCAATCCTCACTCCACAGCCTCCCAAAGTACTGGGATTACAGGCGTGAGCCACCCTGCCTACTTGGCCTCCTCCTCCTTTATTTTCTAGGAGAGTTTAGCACAGTTGGTATTATTTCTCTTTTAATTGTTTGGTGGAATTCACCAGTGAATTTCTTTGTGGGAAGATTTTTAACTATGAATTTAATTGTTAAAATGGACACAGGTTATTTTTTCTTGGGTGAGCATTGGTAGTTTGTGTCTTTCAAGGAATTTGTTTATGTCATATAAATTTCCAAATTTATTGGCATAAAGTTGTTTCCAGTATTACCATATTATACTTGTGACATCTATGTAATCTGAAGTGATGTTTCTATCTTTGATGTCATTACTTTGTATTTTCTTTTACTTTCTAGATTAGTCTGGTTTATCACTCTGACTGATCTCTTCAAAGAACCAGCATGTGGTTTTATTATCTTTCTCTAGTATTTCTGTGATATTGGTCTAATTACCTTCTGCACTTTATTATTTTGTTTTTTGTTTTTTTACTTTGGGTTTAATTTGCTCTTTTATTTCTGGTTTCTCAAGGTGAAAACCTGGATCATTTACTTGAGACCTTACCCTGACATAAGCATATGATACTGAGTTCTCTTTAAATGCTGCTGATGTTTCGTTTTTTCTTTTTATTCATTTCAAAATGTTCTCGATCTTCCCTTGATTTCTTTGATCCATGAGTTATTGATAAGTGAGAATTTAATTTCAAAATACTTGAAGGCTATTCAGTTATCTTTCTTTTATGACTTTTTTTTTTGACTGAACAGGCAGGCGTGTCTGTTGGCAGCGACTACTTGAGTAGGGTGAAGCAGGAGGAGTGGGTGGCACTGATGCCGGACGGCTGTGCTTCACAGGCTTGTAGGTGATGAAGAACACGCCCAAGTAGTGGCCGATCATCTCCGGCTTGATCTCCACCTGGTGGAAGGTCTTGCCATTACACACGCCCACATGCTGCCCGCCATCTCAGGCAGGATGATCATGTCGCACAGTGCGTCTTCATCACCTCGGGCTTCTCCATGGGGGGGTGCCTCCTTCTTGGCCTTGCACAGCCCCTTAAGCAGCAAATGCTGCTTCCGCCGCAGGCCTCAGTTTAGCCACCACCACCACCGCGTGTGGAACAGCTGCATCAGCTGCTCATAGGACATGTCCAGCTGCTGGTCCAGGTCCACGCCGTGGTAGGTGACCTTGCAGAAGGTCCTCTTCTTCTTCTGTTCCACTTCTACCATCTTGCTGGCTCCTCGGAAAGGCTCTTTTATGATTCTGGCTTAACTCCATTATGTTTAGAGAACATACTTTGTATGATTTCGGTCTTCTTAATTTGTTCAGATTTGTAATGTGTTCTGTCTTGGCGAATGTTCCTTTTGTGCTCAAAAAGAATGTGTGTTCCACGTTTTTACGGGGAGTGTTTTGTAAGTGTCAGTTAGGTCAAGATGGCTTATGGTGTTGTTCATATCCTGGAGAGGAGTGTGAAACTCCTGATTGTCATTGTGCACTGTGTGTTTCTCCTTTCAGCGCTGTCCATTCTGCTTCCTGTATTTCGAAGGTTGATTGTTAGGCACACACGCTGGGGAGTCTTCTGTTTTCTTGGCAGACAGGCCTGTCATCACATCCCGTTTCCGTCTGTTCTGGTGCTGTGCCTTGTCCTCAGCCTTTTTTATCGTATTGATTTAGCCACTTCAGATTTTTTAAAATTTGTTTTTATAGTACATCTTTCTACATCTTTTACTTTTGATGGCCTATGTCTTTACTTAAATAGGCTTCTTGCAGACAGCATGTGGTCCGGTTTTGCTTTCTCATCCAGTACTGTAGTCTCTTAACTCAGGCGTTCTGACCATTCCTATTTAATGTTGTGGTCAGATTCAAATCCACTGTTTTGTTCCTTCTGTTTTCTTTGTCTCATTTCTTCCCTTTTTCTTCTTTCCTTATCTCTGTTTGGGTCATTTTGTCATGAGGGAGTCTTAGCCAGAGCAATCAGGCTAAAGAAAAAAGAAAAACGTATCCAGGTAGGAAAAGAGGACATCAAACTATTGCTCTTGGCAGTCGATGTGATTCTAAATCTAGAAAACCCTAAAGATTCCACCAGAAGACTCTTAGACCTGGTGAGTGATTTCAGTAAAGCCTCGGGAGTCCACAGTCAGTGGCGTTTCCACATTTTGCTCTGATTCCATTCTGCTTTTGTGTTCTCTCTCTCTCTCTCTCTCTCTCTCTCTCTCTCTCTGTGATGTTTTCCTTGGGGTTCTCAAAGTAATTCCTTAATTGTCCACAGTCTGCCTTCAACTTAAGTCACACCGCCTCGTGTTTCATGCGAGAACCTTTCCTCCCTTCCACAGTTTGTGTTGTGACTTTCCTGTTTTACTTCTACATTTGATGTAAGCACTAGAATACGTGTTTAATGCTTTCTGCTAAGAGGTTTAAAGTGAGAAAAGTATCTCTTTATATTTATTTATAGTTTTTGTGTTTCTTTGTATAGAATCAAAGTGCTGTCTGCTGTCACACGTCAATAAATTATTTTAGCTTTTGTCTGAAAAAGTCTATTTGTTCTTTTCCTTTTCTAAGAAAATGTTTTGGCCATTGCCTTACTAGACTGGTGTGGCCATGTGCTTTTTGAACTATGGCCGTCACCATGTTTCCTAACTTTGGCCCCCTCCTCTCCCTTGGGGAGTTGAATCCCCCCCCAATTTACTTTCTAAATAAACTATATTTTCCAATCTAAAAGAACAGTGTTGAATTGTGGTTGAATACAGGTGACGTAAGTTTTACCATGTTCATGATTTTTAAGTCTGCAGTTAGATCTTCGGCACGAAGTACATTCACGTTGTTGGGCAGCCGTGACCCATGGGCAGCCGTGACCCATGCGCACCCACAGGGCTTTTACGTCCTGCAACACTAAGCCTCTGTATTCACTCTCCCTCCCAGCCCCTAGCGACCACCTTGTGGCCTTGTGTCCCTGTAAATATCACATACACACACGCACACACACACACACACACACACACACACACACACACCCCGCCCCTGGCGACCGCCGCTCTGCTTTGTATCCAAGTAAAACTGGCGTCTCTGCGTCTCTCAGGTCGGTGGGATCAGAGAATGCTCGCCCTTTTTGCCACTGGCTTCTTTCCCTTGGATGCTGTCTTCAGGTTCCTGCCTGTTGTCCTCCCTCCAAGGCTGGGCCACGCCCCACCATGTGGAGACCACATCTTCTCACCGCCTGTCCATGGGTAGACCTGTCAGGTTGTGTCACCTTTGGGTAGGCCGTGCTGCCGTGAACTGGACGTGCAGATGTCTCTTCGTGCCTTTGCCCGCGCGTGGGTCCTGTTCTCTGTAGTGGCTCTGCCAGTTGGCCTTCCCACAGCCGTGTAAGGTTCGGGTTTCTCCCTAGGTTTGCCTGTGCTTGTTGTTTCTGTTCTTTTGATGGGAGTCCTCTTAATGGGTACGGCATCTCTATTTTTTAAGGATATTTTTGCTAGGCATAGAATTTTGTGCTAATGAGACTTTTGTTCCAGAGCTTTCCATGGAGACGCTCCTTCATTCCTGTAACTTGCCGGGTGTCTGCCACTTCCCGTGTGGCCTGACACTCCCGTGTGGTGTTCCACCCTCTCTGACTGCCCTCAGGGCTTTCTCCAGCAAGGGTTTGGCTTTACCTGCCCAGTTTCTCTTGCTGTTGTACTCCCCATTTGGGTTTCTTTCAGCTTCACAGATCTGTGGCTTGTTGTCTTTCCTTATTCTTTTAAATTACTTCTGCTGCACTGTCATCTCCTGGGCCTTCAACTATAAATGGGAGGCTTTCTAAACTATCCAGAGCTCATTGGGCTCTGCTCCTTTTTGCTCATTCCTTTTTCCCTGGGGATTTCAGCTTGGACATCATGTTGGCCTGGCTTTGAATTCACTGATTCTCCTCTCTGGACACTCATGTTTTTCATTTCTGAGCGTGGCTGCCCCCTGGATTTCCGTCTGGGCATTTCTGTGGTTTCCATCTCTCACCACACGTTCCCCTGCTCACATCGCGGCCCGTGCTCTGCCCTCCTCCTCCTGCGCTGGTTCCTCAGTGGCTGTCACCCTCTGGCGGTCAGCCACCCATTGCTGTGCAGTCAGTCCCCAGTGGGCTCAAGAGCAGTGTGGTTCTTAGTTGATCCTGCCCTCTGCCTTCCTGCTGGTGCGGGGCAGCTTTCTTTTGCATCCCCTACCTCTGAATGAGAGCAGGACTGGGATGAGTCAGTTTATATGCAGACTCCAGAATTTCCTAGAACGACACTGGGCAGCCTTTAAAGCTTCCGGAACCAAATGGAAAGTGACAGATGTCTAAGAAGTCAGCCCGGGAAGCGCCTCTCTGGTTCTTGGGTCACACTGGCTCCTTTGTGATATAGAGGTTGGCATGGGAATGATTTTCCGTTGTCTTACTCTCACGAGGCTGGAAACAGTGATGGGTCCATGGAGATATGGATGAATGTAGGGTCTCACATGGTCCAACTTGGTTGCTCCTTGTAATTAGGTCTTGAGAGAGCCACGTTACCTGTCTTCCCCCCTCCTCCGTGTTTGAGGTTATGGTATGTAACACGCCCAAGTATGTTCCACACTTTGCATTTGTGACTTGACAACATGCAGATGGGACTATTTGATACTCCCTTACAAACTTTCCTCCTCAGTAAATGTCATCACATATCCTTTTAGTGTGCTTGAAAATGTCCATCATAAAGAGTTAAAAATAAAGGAATTTGAAAAGAAATCTGCTTTACACATGCTGGATTTGAGATGCCTGTTGGCGTGTGAGTAGAAACGTCAGGAGAGAAGTTGGATGTACAGGTCTGATGCTTGACTACACCAGGCTGAGAGGTAAAGCTCGCAGGAGGAATCATTATACTCCTCAGAGTCAAACCCAGGAGCTGAAAAGTTTCTGTCTGGGAGCTGCCAGTGTGGAAGACGGGGCCAAGTGTCTCACTCGAGAATGCTCCTGAGTGAGACCGTGACTTGGGCGGCAGGTTTGGGGTCATTGGCTGGCCGGTGCTTGGGAAATCTCCACCATGGGGATCTGTGGACAGCAGACAGCGTGAGGAGGGCTCTGAGGGCCACATGAGGTGAGCAGAGGGAGCTCACGGAACAGCACGCCCACACACTTGAGTTCTTGCCACAGTGTTTAGTGCCGGTTGCCATTACAAGTCTCCAAGCACTGGAAATCCACTTACGTTTCTGCGCCTCGAGGGGCTTTGAGCAGACAAACAGGAATGTTTCCATGCCACAGTGTCTGGTGCTGCACAGCTGACAGTGGCCATGGCAGTTTGACAGGATCCAGGCCTGTGGTCGCTGGTCTCATCTCGTCCTGGAGCTCCCAGTGTGCCTTTGGAGTGAGCTGTCACGTTAAGTCCCATGATGCTTTAGTCACAGGACATGTGCTTCCTTCTGCATGCCTCTGACTGGATCCTGGTCGGAAAGTCCTTTTCTAGAAGCTCTCGCAAGAAGAAGTGTGGTTTCCATTTTCCAGCACTTTCATGCCACTGGCAAAAGCAGAGGTATAAATCAGATGCTTTCGTTATGACCAGCTCTGTGGGGAGCAGGGGGGGCCCCAGCTTTTTCTTGAAATCATTATGTGTACTGGAAGGAAGTTGATTCAAGTGTATTTGGCAGAAAAACCAGACGGGGACGTCATGTCACTCATCGCTCTGGGACTTGTGCAGTATTGCTGCGTCCTAGGTGCTTGGCATCTCCTATTTGTTAAGTTAAAAAGCAGCTCTCGTTCAGTGCAGTGGGCTGCAGGTTTTTCCATATACACCCCCTTAGTGAAAAGAAATTTGTACACACTCCCCCCATGTATGCGTACAATTGCTTGTGTAGAGTGCCTCCATGCACCCCTGCCCTGATGTAATCAGTTTATTATAAAGCATGCAGGGAACGAGGGCATTTCCTGTAAGCTTTGGCAGCACGCACCAGAGACCACTTGTCTTTCTGGAGACATGGGGGTTGGGTCTCCTCTTTTTGGTGCTTGTGATGTTTCCTTCAGGTTCTCGTGTGTGTTATCTGAGCAGTTTTAAAAAATTCTGAGGCCCAAAAGGAAATTGTACATTCAGGGCTGATATTAAGTATCCAGGAGCGCATAAATGCAGGCTCAGATAATCATGGGAACCTTCTTGACCGAGTGAGTGCGGTCCTGGTCACTGCTGACGCACGAGTCTGACGTCACAGTGCTCAGGGTTAAAGTTGTGTCAGAATACTGACCCTGCTGTGTTTCTGTGTCTTTCAGATGACATTAAAGTGTCAGTAAATGACTTCATCATCAAGGCAGCAGCTGTTACTCTTAAAGTAAGTAGCAAACTTCAGGTAATTTCGGCTTCTCAAGTAGTTTCATATCTCGGAGGGTCTATAATGATAAATAGAACGCTTGCTTTTAAATCACAAGAATGTTATAATTTTGTCAGTAAGAATATCCTATCAGTCACCCTCATTTTCTTGTTTCACACATGAAGACACCGTGACTCTAAAGGGCTCACCGTGAACTGGCACAGAGCAGGCTCTGTTTCTCAGCCAATGCTGACTGATGCCATCTTCACTAAGGCCAGTCTCGGCTGAGAGAGGCAGCAGCCAACAGAGGCCCATGGATTTCTGCTCTCACTCCAGCTGGGGAGACACAGACACGTCAGGTGTGAAAGAGCAGAGGAGAAAGGCGCCAGGGCCAGAGTGAGCGGGGCCTTTTCCAGACATGAGACCAGCGAAGTTCCTGACCAGGCGGGATGAAGAGCGGCCTGAGGAAAGAGAGGCGAGCCCAACGTCCCACACGGGGACTGCAGGCAACCTGCTGCGAGGGGGGTCATCAGAGTCATGGTCCTGAGGGTGGAGCTCATCAAGGGAGGAGTTAGGAAGAGGGGAGTGGGTGGGAGATGAAGTTTAAAAAGGAGGAGGAGATGGGAGGTCAGCACACAGGATGCCTGGGGAGGAGGAGAAGAGGGCCAGAGCATAGGAGGCCTTAGGGAGGAAGAGACGAGGTCAGAGCACAGAAGGCTTCAGAGAGGAGGAAAGGGAGGCCAGAGCACAGGTGGCCTGGGGGGAGGATGGAAAGGAAGAGGTGAAGGCTGAGGAATCACCTCTGTGGGGTTTTGAGCCAGGGGCTCAGGTGACATGACTTGGACTTGATGGGAGGGACTGCTGGGGTGCTAAGTGAGGCAGTGGGGCCTGCCATGGGGCTGTGGAGGGTGACAGTGGCCCTGCCGGCAGTGGCGGGGGGCGCTGAGTGGAGTGGAGAGTTGGTCGTGTGTCTGAGCAGAGCCAGCCGGTGTGCTGACACTGGGGTGTGGGGTGGAGGGGAGGGAGGATCCAGATGGGGGGTGCTCCATGGACCAAACCGGGGATGGACAGGAGTGGCCTGGGGCATGAGTGTCATTCAGTGCTGGCCACGGGAAGCCCCCGGGGCCTGGAGGTGCCCAATGAAGTGGCAGGAAGGCAGGGGCACGAGCCTTTGGGCGTGGGGTTGTCCCTGGAGCTGGGTCTGGAACCCCCGTCCCCTGCCCTCTACCATGAGCTGCTTTTGGGATTGCTGCCATTAACAGCAGTGCGTGTGAAACCTGTCCACCATGACTGTTTCTGTTTCTGTTTCTTGAAAAATCACTGTTACAGAGCTTGGAAGCTGTGCCTTCTCAGCATGTCTGGCTGTTTATATGACTCCCTTTGACCAAATATTTTGGATTATATTAATGGTTTTCTAATTGTGTATCATCTTTGTACTCCTTAAATGAGTCACTAGTGGCCCTCAGCAATTAATATTATTGCATAGTTTTGTGTCTGGAGCCATAAGTAGTTAGAATGTAAATTTTGTGCTAGCTTTATCAGACCTTTTAAAAAAAATTATTGGCTTCACTGAAGGAATTCGCATTTCTGTTTCTCTGTGTTCACTTCAATACTAAAGGATTTTTATTTCTTGTATTTATAGACTTCACCGGTAAAAATACCTGAATCTTTTTCTATTTTGAGGAGGGGATCTTGGCAGCTTTCCTGTTATTCCTCCCATAATTACTAATATGTTTAATTTTTAGCTTTTTCTTGGATTAATTTGGAAGGTAAAAGGTAATGTTACCTTTTAATCCACTTTTAATCTGGATCCCAAACATATGCACCAAGAGGGAGTTTGTTTCTTTGACGATTTCAACATCTTCAGGGCTGGGGCCCACTCGGCCTTGCTTCTGGGGTCGCGGACCTGGGTTCTCGGCCCACGCTGCTTAGGTGTGTGTTTCCTTCCTTTTTCCTTAGGTTCGTTTTGGCTAGAAATATATGCGGTTAGAAGACTTGAATGTGTAATTCATGTCTCTCTTTTTTCATCAATGAAGCTTGAGATTATGGATTTTCCTGTGAACACACCTTAGACCATCTCCTGTAGGGCTTGTTATGTAGCTTTGGACTTAAATTTACTTGCCAGGTAGTCTCTATTCAAGATGTTTACGGTTTTTTGTTTCTCTTTATTATTCTATTTTGTTTCTTTTTTAGATTCAGGGGTGCACACGCATGCTCATTACATGGACATGTTGTATCGTGGTGAGGACTGGGTCTCAGGCGACTCATTCCCCAGATGTGAGCATCGTGCCCCGTATGTAGTTTCCGACCCAAACCCCTCCGTCCCCCTTCTCTCTTACTTTAGTGTTGTCTATGAATAATTTTTTTTTTTTTTAGTAGGAATATCTATCTGTTTGCCAGGCTGGAGTACAGTGGCACACTCATGGCCACCACAGCCTAAGCCTGCTGGGCTCAGGTGATCCTTCCACCTCAGCCTTTCAAGAAGCTGGAACCACAGGTGCAGGCCGCCATGCATGGCTAATTTTTTGATTTATTGTAGAGACAAAGTCTTACCAAGTTTCCCAAGCTGGTCTCGAACCACCAGACTCAGGCAATCCTCTCACCTCGGCATTCCAAAGTGCTAGGATGACAGATGTGAGCCTCCGAGCCTGACAAATTTTAAATCGTCTGAGGAATTGAGACGATTGTTTACTCCTTTGACATACAGACATTGCTGAATGAATGGAGCAGCTGAGCCTTGAATGATGGGAAAATGGAAAGAGCAGTTGAAAGTGGTGGGAAGGTCTTTTTGGAGGGGAAGTGGGTGTGGCAGGGAGAGGTCAGAGCTTCGAAAAATCCCTGCAGGCGTGCA
>CAUYQG010233270.1:0-21198 GCA_963574415.1 Tarsius wallacei | reverse complement strand
AGGCTTTTCTGTCTCTGCTGCTGACTCTGTGTGTGAATAGGAGAGTGCACTTAAAGTTAAGCCATCTCAAGTCTGACTGGGCTTTTACTTTCTGGGTGTTCTGAACTTTCTTTTGCTTTCTGAGATGGCTTTGGCATCTCTGCATAATCACTCATCCTCAGCCAAAACTGTGCTTGACTTATTCACGACCATATCTTCAGGCTGGTAGAGCCTTGGCTACCCTACTTGCAGGTGGGATTGTCATTTTCAGTGGTAATGCCTAGACGTGGATGTGGCCTGCCATCCATGTTAAATGAGGCCTCTTGATCAGTGCACACCTGCAGATCCTCAGGGTCTGCCCGCCTTGGAGAACCTGCTAAGCAGTCCCAGGCCAGAATGCAAGTGCCCATCCATCTTCACCAGGATTCAGCGGTTTCCTAGCATCAGCATTTCCGGTTTTGTATGCTTTTGACCAACTTCCAGGGCACTGAAATGGTTCTTTTTGTCAATCTTGTCTTGTTTTATAGTGACATTTTGGGGAGAAGATTTGCTGACCCTGTTAATTGCCTGTAGCACTGGTAGTCCTGCGCTACCAGTGCTTTTGAGGCTCTGTGTGCTCATCATCTCTCAGTTTCCACCTAGAGGTAACCACTGACTGGACATTTTGGTAGCCATTCCCTTGCATTTTAGTGTAGTTTTACTGCACAACTAAGTGTCCTTATGTAATGTGTCATTTCATTTTGTCTGGTTTTGAACTTTATGTACATTAGATGGCACTGTAAGCTTTTTGCGACTTGCCATTGTTTTTGACATTCATGCCTGTTGATGAAGCTCTCCATAAGATTCCATGGTTATATGCTTTTTCATTGTAGGATGTACCACAATCGGTTTTTCCAGTCTATTCGTAGTAGATGTTTTTGTTATGTTCTATCATAAAACAGTGTTGCTATGAACATTTTTGTACTTAAGTACAAATTTCCTTAGACTTTTTCAAGCTTCAGGTTGCCACCTATGGTTGTGAAATCAGTTTACTAAATCACAGTCAGCACTAATTTTTAAAAAATAAGGTCATATGCAACTTATTGATGGAGATAAGTTCAGAGAAGATGCATTGTTAGGCGATTTCATTGTTATGCAAACATCAGTGCACTTAAACCTAGGTAGTCTAGCCTGCTGCACACCTGGGCTGTAAGGTATAGCCTGTTGCTCCTTGGCTACAAACCAGTACAGCATGTTACTGTACTGAATACTGTAGGCAATTGTAACACAAGTGTAAGTATTTGTGTACCTAACATGGACACGCATTAGTAAAAATACGATAGAATCTTTTGGGACCACCGTTATACATATGGAATGTTGTTGTGTAGCACACAACTTTATAGAATGGGAGAGAAGATACCTGCATGCGTTGCGTGTGTAGGGGTAAGTTTTTGCTTCATGAATGTCCCCACAAGAAGCCCTAGACTCCTAAGTCAACCCTATTTCCTGCACTCTTATCTCCAGAAAGCACTGCACAACCCATTCTGTTCCTTCTTCTCCTCCAATGCCTTTCACTTTGCCCTCTGGAGACCAGGGCTCAGGGTTCACGAGACCACCGATGTCCTCAGCCTTTTTGGATGTTCCTCCACCTTCTTATGCGAATAGTGACCTGTATTCCCCTGCCACAGCTTCACTTGTGAATGGTGGCTGTGTGCTTTCTCTTGCAGTTCTCATCTCCTCTGACCTGGAGGAGGAGGGGTAAGTGTTTCTTGTTGCCACTTTTCTCAGAATATTTCTTTCCTTCCTTAAAGAGAACACTGCTTTGAATCTCATGACATCAGGTTATATTATCTGTACCTCTGCATTTCTCTCATCTGTTGTTCACCGACCCCCTTAGGCCAGTACAAGTTTTGGTCCTTGATTAGTGTCACTTTGTCCTTTACTACTCCTGTCTTAATTTTTGGTGATTTCAGTGTAACATAAATGATCCTCCGACACTGCCCACTTCGTTCTGTGAACAGCTCTCTGTAATGATTTTGTCTACCACCCTACCTCAGCCACCCATTTTCATGATTGTACTCTGACCAGTGCTTCTCAGACTCTCCATGGGAAGGACCCATATATTTTTATTTCCAATTTACCATGGATTGATTCTTTTGTAAAATGTAGTAAAAATCAATTACTAGGAAATTGAAATGCTGTTTTTGTCAAAACAATGTAAAATTGCTGTCAGTTTCTAATCAATTACTTGCAATTTCTATTCTTCTTTTGTTGCAGGACATTCATTTACAGACAACGCTTTTAGTAGCATTGTTTTAGATCCTGTGGTTACCAGGAACGGCGACCTTTCCATGATCTCAGTTTCATTCACAGCTCTTGGATTGTGTCTTTCTAGCTCATTCTCTTTAGTACTCTGGTGTCCAATCCATTAGCCTTACTTCGCTTTCACTGCTCTGTACCTTCTTGATGTGATCGTTATAGTTATTTTCGTATATATACTTTTGTTTCCTTCTTGCTTTGCTCTACTTGCTTGGCAAAACTACAGTTCTGGTTGAATCCAACTTCTACTTCCTCTGTATTTGGATTTATACAGCTGAACTTGAAAGGAGAAAAACTTGTCGCAGTTTTGCTTTCAGTCATGGCTGTGACCCTCAGAATGAGCCCTGACTGCTGCCTGTACCCCGTGTTACACGATGCTTTCCTTTTCTAACTCCTCACTTTCCCATGACTGTGTCATACTTGGTCCTCCTGTCCACCTCAGCACAACTTCACTCATTCTCACTCTTAATTGATGACCTTGTTTTCTGCTTCTTTGAGAAATTTGCAGTCCAAAGAGAACTTCCATAGGCTTCCATTATGTTACCATTAGGCCCTGTAAACTTAGAATGATCCCTTTTTTTTTTGAGAAGAGTTTTTGTGTTAAGGTCTGTTTTGCAGTCGGGCACTGTGGCTCATGCCTGTAATCCCAGCCTTTGGGAGGTGGAGGTGAGAGGACTGCCTGAGCCCACAAGTTCATGATCAGCCTGGGCAACGTGGTGAGACCATGTCCCTATATAAATCAAAAAATTAGCCAGATGTGGTGGTGCGCGCCTATGGTTCCAGCTACATGGATGACTGAGGTAAAAGGATCACCTGAGTGCAGCAGGCTGAGGCTATGGTGGCTGTGAGAGTGCCACTGCACTCCAACCTGTGCAACAGATTGAGACTCCAACTCAAAAAAAAAAAAAAAATCTGTTTTGCTTATTACAGATAGAGATAAGCCAGCTGGGGTAGTGGTTGGCTATGTGATTTTCTGTTCTATTCCTTAAATTCTGTGTGTGTCCTCATGGGGACAGACATCAAACAATTACAAGACATAGTTATTTTTATTTATTTATTTTTGGGGGGCTACATGCACATTTCTGTTTCTGAGAGTAATTTTTGCACACAAAATAGCTGCCTTTGTGTTACAAAAATAAAAAATATTAATTATTAATACCACAGAACCAGATTAGCTTAACATAGAGTAACAAAATCAAAGCCAGTCTTGTCATCTGCATATTAGTTTGATAAATCAAGCTGCATTTAAAGAAAAAAACTGCACCTGTACTTTTCAGCACTTAAATGAAGAGCCATCACTCGCGCTCTCTCTCTCTTTCTCTTTTTTTTTTTTAGAAAGATGTATACATGGGAAATCTAGCAGAATGTTACTCGTGAAATTCCATAAAAGTTATAAGGCAGTCAATAGCTGGTGGCATTTCAGGACAGTAAAGAGACACAGTTATTTAATGACATAGTGCTGTGAAGGATGATCATGTGGGTACTGTGCATTTAATAGTGGTAACATTAACGTGTAATATTATCAGAGGCTAGTAATATTAGTCTGTACTATTACCAAAGGCTACCCCAAGGTAGCGATATCTAGTCTAATTTCCTTGAAGAGTAGTCAGCAAGAAGACAGGCACAACATAAGTAGGAAAAGCCAGAGATCTGAAGAAAGTTTCTTAGAGTGTGAGTGCCCCGGGGTGAAACTGGAGAGGTAGGCAGGGGTTTTGAGCAGAGGAGAGCAGTCACATTTTTTCCCATTATGTTGTGTTCATGGTCCCTACATAGTTTGGAAATTGAGGATTGTGAATTGTTCTTTCTGACTTTGTAAATTATTTCACTCAGCAGTTTTATTCTCTGTAAGATTCTCTGTAGCAGATGTTATAAAACTTTTCCATTTTTTGCAAACCCCTAGCCTGTCTTTTTTTTCACCATGTATTAAACTTTGCTGACCAAGAAGTAGGTCTGTCATGACATGAGCTCCCTCATCTTTTCTCTTGTAGGTTTTCCCAGTCACCTCCTTCAGCCTGTGCTCTCCACTGCCTGTCTTCTCTTTAGACAGTCTACTGCTCCATTCCAGGCTTCACTCCTCCACCTGGATTCTTCTTAGATTCTTAAAGAATGCAAAACTGCTAAGACAAATGCATTTTCATTGTCCAGAGTTAACAGCTTTAGTGTTTTAGATTATTGCATATCATTCTTTCTTTCCCATTACATTACTGATTAGAAGGCAATATATAATCTTTTGAAAAGGTAGAGAAAACAGGAGCTACACAGGCTGCTGGACATTGTGATTTGTTGAGAAGTGTTTCTGAATGTTCCAGTGGCTTGTTCGTATTGTTTAATGTTTCAAATATCACCTCCAAATATTTCTGCATCTAATATTCCACACAGCATCTGATGTATTATAGACATTTAGTAGTGTTGTATGAAGTCAATGAATGAGCTAGCTAAGAGCCATTCTAAAAAATAGGTAATGATTTGTTTATCATAATCTTCTTTTGACCAAGTGCATTATCTCTGAAGTTGATTTTGTTTCTTACTTTGGCTATTCTTCAATTAAACCCAGAGACAAATAATGAGTATATTTAGTGAATGTGAAATAAGCTTTAAGGAGAATTGACCAAAAAAATAAGTTCTAGTAATGAAGTATCTCTGAAGAAGCACTTTAAAAAGCACTAGTCTTCTTTGGTGGTGGTGGTGGTGGGGGGGGGGGGTGGAAGAATAATAAACCTTTTAGGATAAATAAACCTCAGTTTATCTGTTCAGCAAATCCGGCTCTTAGTACTAATACTATAAAGATAGTTATTTTATGTAGACTTGCATTGTGTATTTAATTCCTGTGCATGTGTTTTCACTTCCAGACATTTCTGCAGACATTCATGTCTTCTAGTATTTTCAGAATTCTCAGCCGGGATGATGGCTCATGCCTATAATCCCAGCACTTTTGGGAGGCTGAGGTGAGAGGATTGCCTGAGTTCAGGGTTTGAGACCAGCCTGGGTAATTTGGCGAGCCCTCATCTCTTCAATATATCAAAAAAATTAGCCGGGCGTGGTGGTGTGCACCTGTAGTTCCAGCTACTTGGAAGGCTGAGGCGGAAGGATTGCCTCAGCCCAGCAGGTAGAAGTTGCATTGGCTGTGAGCGTGCCACTGCACTCCACTCCAGCCTGGGTGACAGTGAGACTCCGACTCAAAAAAACAAAACAAAACAAAGAGTTTCCCATAAGTTAAGAATACGATAAGATCATAATATTCACATGCTAAAAGATTAATTTTTAAATGTTTATTTATCTTTTTCAGATCAACTTAATAAATTTAGAGAAAAGTTATTTCGTTTTTATTCATTGAAACATATTCTTTGTTTGGAAATGGACCCTTTTTTTTACCAGTTGAATGAACTCAGGAAGCTATTTAAAAATAATATGAATTATTTGTAAACCAGAGTAAAAATGTAGATGAAAGTTATATATCTGATTGGTTTTTTTCCAAGCCTCCATTATTTATTTACTTAATTGATAAAGGTATTTATTTATTTTTCTATTTTTCCCCATTTAAAAAATTATAAATATGTAGGGTACAATTCAGGGTTAGGTATACAAACGCTGATTATGCAGGTACCCTTTTTGATGAGGTATGCCCCTCCCTTCCCAGCAGTTTTCCTCAACTACCAATCCTACCCCCTCTCCTGACAATTTCCCACTACTGCCAGTCCCTTTCTTATAGTATTATAATTGTTCAAGGTCCGCTTATGAGTGAGAACATATGGTATTCTGTTATTTGTTTCTGTGATAGATCACTGAGTATGATCGACTCTAAGTCCATCCACGTTGCTGCAAAGTCCATATGTTTGTCCTTCTTTATGGCTGCATAATATTCCATTGTGTATGTGTACTGCATTTTTTTTTTTAATCCAGTCCAGCTTCGAAGGGCAGCCTGGTTGGTTCCATGCTTTTGCTATTGTGAATGGAGCTGCAATAAACATACGTGTGCAAGTATCTTTTTTGTAGAATGATTTGAGTTCCTCCAGGTATATTCTCAATAGGGGGATTGCTGAGTCATATGGAAGGTCAATTTCTGTTCTTTCAGAAGTCGCTACACTGTGTTCCAGAGAGGTTGCACTAGTTGCATTCCCACAAGCAGTGTAGAAGTGTTCCTTTCTCTCTGCATCCTCACCAGCATCTGTTGTTTGTTTTATTAATGATGGTCATTCTTACTGGGGTTATGTGGTGTGTCAGTGTGGTTTTGATTTGCATTTCTCTGATGATGAGTGAGGCTGAGTACTTTTTCATGTGTCTGTTGGCTGCCCGTATATCTTCTGAGAAGTGCCTATTCATGTCTTTTGCCCACTTTTTAAAGGGGCTGTTTGTTTTTTTCCTTTCAGCGCATTTGAGTCCCTTGTAGATCCTAGATGTTAGGCCTTAGATATACAGGTTAACAAGAGAAGAGCACACGAATCTATTTAATAAGAGTTCTACTTGACGTGAGAGTCTTCATAAGGAAGCGAAGACCGGAAGAAACAGTTAAACTTGAGTGTTATTTTGCAGGAGGGCTGAAGAGTGGACAGTCATGGAGAATATGACAGAACAACAAGCAGGAGGGCTGTGTAGTGAACTGGGGCAAACTTAGCAAGGTCTGTTTTCTGTTTGTTTAAGTCCTGTCTGTGTCTCTTCGTCTTTGGAGCTAAAAATGCTCCTTCCCTCTTGGAATAGGAAAACAGTGCTCACATGTGGTTTCTATGATCTGCTTTGGGGAAAAATGACAGGGAAAGGCCAGGGAGATCTTCCCGCTTCTACCATTTGATCAGACTCCTTCAGCTTAAAACTTCCAGTGTGACAAGGTGTCATCTTTTGGAGTGGTGTGTCCTGAACCCCATCACGAGATGACAGAGTAGGTGACAGAGTGAAGCCTTGACTCAATAATAATAATAATAATAATGCTTAAGCAGTAAAAAAGGATTTGGAAGGGTCCAGAAGATGACTTCTAGGTTAAGTCAGCCTGGAATCTAAAGAGCTTCAGGTCTGACACAAGGGGCAAAACTAGTCTCTGCTCAAAAGTCACCTCCACTGAGAGACATTCTTCCTGTTGACTTCTTCTAAGTGTCTCTCCAAGTCCCTTGGCTCGGGACCTGCTGACCCCATGGGCCTACATCTCCGAGGACACCTATCACACTTTTTTGCAACTTTTGTGTTTGTGTGTTTACAATCCCTACTAGTACATAAGTTCACTGAAGGCTGCAACCTTGTCATTCTCATCTTTGTTCGCATTTTCAAGGCCTGCCCAGTTTCCAGTCTGTGATGGATTCTTATAAACACCTGGCAAACAGAGAGGGGTGAAGGGTCCTGCCATACTCAGAGGATGACATTTAGGGAAAGGGACAGTATTCAGCTCTGGCAACATACGTCATCACCACTACATTAAAAATGGTCTTGGTCTGCTGGGCACAGTGGCTCATGCCTGTAATTTCAGCACTTTGGGTGGCCGAGGAGGGAGCATGGCTTGAACCCAGGAGTGCGAGACCAGCCTGGGCAATGCAGCAAGACCTGGTCTCAACAACAGCACCAACAAAATAGTCGAGTGTGATGATGTGCACCTGTAGTCTCAGCTAATCAGGAGGCTGAGGCAGGAGGATCACCTGAGCCCAAGAGATTGAGGCTGTGGTGAGCCATGATCGTGCCACTGCACTTCTGCCTGGGTGACAGAGTGAGACCCTGACTTGAAAAAAAAATTTTGCTTAAGCAGTAAAAGAAGATTTGGAAGGGTCCAGAAAATGACTTCTAGGTTGTCAGCCTGAAATCTAAGGAGCTTCAGGTCTGTCACAAGGGACAAAACAAGTCTCTGCTCAAAAGTCACCTCCTCTGAGAGACGTTCTTTCTGCTGACCATTCTAAAATGAGTTCTTCCACTCTCTGAAGGCTCTGACCTTGCTTTCTTGGTCTTTGTCATTCTCATCGAAGTCTGTCTGACAGTCGATTATGCATCACCTGTCTGTTGTCTGGACCCCACAGAAATGTAAGTCCCACAAAGGCAAGAGTCTTTTTATTTCACGGAATCTATAACAGCACCATGCACATGCTAGACCCTCAGGAAATATCTGTTGAGAAAATTTTAAAATCTATTTTTCTTTCAGGCATCAATAAATCTGTTGGAGGAGTGTCCATCGTAGTCAGGATTTAACATAGCTGCTTCAGATGAGCTGTTAACGCTCCGTAAACACCACGGCCATTTTCATGAAATGCGGCCTGAGCCTGCTTTGAGATCAAGTGCGCTCTGGCCTCGTGACTGCCTCGAAAACACTTAGGACACAAGATCAAATGACCTAGGCCTTCCATTATTATCATGGGCTGGGGTGTTTTTCCTTCCCAAATTCCTAACTTCACTCTTTTATTTCCAGGTAAAGTGACATAAGTTTAAACAATTGATTATCAATTTGACAACTGTTCTGGTCAAAAGCTAATGATAAGAAATGACCCCAAACCAACAGCAACCAGAAAAGTTTGGCAGCCAGGGCCGTGAAAGAAAGAGACTTCCCTGAAGGTGTGTCCATTTTCAGCCCATCACCGTGACTTATAACAGTGACCCTAAGTCAAGATGCAATTTGTGTTCATTTTTTATCATTTATCATTCCCTCATATATTGATCGAATATGTCTTGAGCACCAATTCAGTGTCAGGTGATGCTGAATAATACCGAGGACACAAATATTTATTTCAACGGCACTTGTTCCATTAGGCCACGCATTTACAAAACCTGAAGTGATACATGGTATGATAGACCTTTGAAAAAGAGTTAAGAGAACATAATGGTGGGAATGATTCATTCTTCTTAGACAGGAAGGAGGTGCAAGGAAATATTTCACAGAGAGAGAGCATTTTTTAATTTTATTTTTGATTTTTTTTCTTTTTTCTTTTATTTGAAAGATGTGGGGTACAATTCAGGGTTAAGTATACAAACGTTGATTATGCAGGGACCCTTGTTGATGAGGGGTGCCCCTCCCTCCCCTGACAGTTTCCCACTACTGCCAACCCCTTTCTTATAGTATTATGATATTTGTTCGTCAAGGTTCGCTTATGAGTGAGAACATATGGTACTCTGTTCTTTGTTTCTATGATAGATCGCTGAGTATGGTCGACTCCAAATCCATCCAAGTTGCTGCAAAGTCCATATGTTTGTCCTTCTTGATGGCTGCATAATATTCCATTGTGTATATGGACCACATTTTTTAATCCTGTTCAGCTTCGATGGGCAACATGCTTGGTTCCATGTTTTTGCTATCGTGAATAGAGCTGCATCAAACATGCATGTGCAGGTATCTTTTTCGTAGAATGATTTGAGTTCCTCCAGGTATATTCTCAATAGGGGGATTGCTGGGTCATATGGAAGGTCAATTACTAGTTGTTTTAGAAATCACCACACTGTCTCTCAAAGAGGCTGCACCAGTTTGCATTCCCACCAGCAGTGTAGAAGCCTTCCTTTTTCTCCACATCCTTGCCAGCATCTGTTGCTGTTTGTTGTTTTAATGATGGCCATTCTTACTGGGGTCAGGTGGTATCTCAATGTGGTTTTGATTTGCATTTCTCTGATGATGAATGAGGCTGAGCACTTTTTCATTTGTCTGTTGGCTGCCCGTATCTCTTCTTTTGAGAAGTATAAACGACTCTCTAGCTCTAGAATTCCTTGGATAACCCATTAGGAAAACGTTAGCAAAAATATATAAAGTGAAAGCACCCCAGTTATCCTGAAGCTATGCTATCCTGAAAATTTATGCATCCAGAAAATCGTGTTCTACCCAATAATGCTGGATCACCGAGGTGTAACTGTGACCATGGTCCTCAGTCTCATCTTTGCAGCTGGCAAAATTGACTTAACCTTTGGATGTACTCTTCTTCCCAGAGAGTGGGCCAAGTGGGTTTTTGTAAAAGCACAGGGCATTCTCTGGCAAACATTGTGAGTCTGAGGTGTCTGGTTGTAGCTGGAGAATGTCTCTTGTTTCCCAGAATGCAGAGCCCTGGACCATCTCTGGCTATTTGATAGAATCTGGGACATCATGCCAAGTGCAAGCTAAGATATCATTCCGGTTTCTTTTCTCTTGTGATTCTGTGGATTGTAAATATAAATGGCATAATTCGTGGGGATCTCTCACCTTTCAATTCTGGAGGTTGTTGAAATGAACATGCCCAACTGCACCACACCCTGGGAGGGCAGTAGCCAGCTAAGTGTAGCTGACGGCTCTGATCCAGCCATGGGGAATCTAAATGCGTGTTTAGTGGCACTTACTGGGTATGTATAAATAGAAGAGAGCTTTCATTAGGTGTCCAGGGTACCAAGGGCTTCACTGTGAACAACCCTGCTTCAGATGAGTTGTTAACGCTCCATAAACACCATGGCCATTTTCATGAAATGCGGCCTGAGCCAGCTTTGCGATCAAGGGTACTCTGGCCTCATGACTGTCTCCAAAAACACTTGGGACACAAGATCAAAGACCAGGTTTTTGCTTAAGAAAACCAAGTAACTGATGATGGCTTTCTTTCAGATGTAAAATTGTGCACAATTCACTTTGGGTGAAGTCATTGGTTTACAATCTTGCCATGCATATCCTGGAGACCATTTGTTCTCTAAAAAAAAAAAATCTAATTTTGCTGAGCTGTAAATTCCAAAGAAAATGTGTAACCTAATCGCTCAACCAGACTCCCCTCCCTTACCTAGACCCCTCTACTCCCTTCTGGGGGTGGGGGGCTCAGCCTCAGAGCATTAGCTCACTGAGTTGTACCAGCACACATAAATCTGCTACTTCCTAAAACAAAACAAAACAAAACAAAACAAAAGATTAAAGACCTAGGCCTTCCATTATTATCACGTGATGGGGCTTTTTTTTTCTTCCTGAATTCAATCTTTTCTTTCCAGGCAAAGTGACATAAGTATAAACAATTAATGATTGATTTGGCAACTGTTCTAGTCAAAACAGACTGTTCGTGTCTTGATTTTCTTGTTCCATAAGAAATTAAAATTTGCGATTCCTTCTGATTAGATCTGGGAATGACAATGTGTTTCTGGAACTCAATCTAGTTAAAAAAGGAGAAAATATGCGATTACATAACTGAGGGAACTTCATTGCTTTAAAGAGGCGAGCATTTACTAATTAAAGATTAAGAGTGCTAATGGAATCATTATTAGGGGTTTTAATGAGAATACGCCTTCGGATTGTTTTGTAGCAGCATTTAATTTTTCTTCAAATACATTTTAAGCTAGAATTAGAGATATACAGTTTTTACTTCTCCAATGAACAAAGATCTAATATTATGATAACACACTTCATTGCAGAGGGTTTTGGAGAGACAGGTGCTTTTAAAAGGTGGTGGGGGCCGGGCTCAGTGGCTCAGCCTGTCATCCCAGCACTTTGGGAGGTCAAGGCAAGTGGATTGCCGAACCCAGGGGTCCGAGACCAGCCTGGGTAAGTTGGCGAGGCCTCATCTCTACAATAAATAAAAAATTAGCCAGGTGTGGTAGCACGCACCTGTAGTTCTGGCTACTTAGGAGGCTGAGGCAGAAGGATCATCTGAGCCCAGCAGGGTGAGGTTGCGGTGGCTGAGAGCGTGCCACTGCACTCCAGTCTGGGCAACAGAGTGAGACTCCAACTCAAAAAAAAAAAAAAAGGTGGTGGGATATAAATTGGTAGAATTTTTCTGGATGACAATTTGGCAAAAACATGCCAAATTAAAAGTTGGTGTGTCATTAGGTGGGGTTGAACAAAGTAGGTCTTAGCATGTGGGGATAGAGGTAAGGGGGCTGAGGCAGCCTGAACCAGGTAAGGAAGAGGGGGGTCTACACAGGGTGATCAGGCACAGTTGTCAGAGCACAAGCAGGTGAGGAGGAAGTCCAAGTCCAAGTCCAAGTCCCAGGTGGGTGGAGGTAACAACTGTCCACTGCAGTGTGTCAGAGCACACATGGGAAGGGGAGGATCTTTGCAGAGTGTAGGGCAGGTTGGCACAGAGTGTCAGAGCCCAGAGAGGGTGAGGCAGGTGTCTGTAAGGCAGGGGATAGCCCAGAACAAGGCACCAAAAGCCATCAGAGGTCCAGTGTGGGGCATCAGAGCCCCAGTGAGGTGAGGAGCATGTCCACAAATGGGAGGTGGAAGAGGGTAGCAGTGGGGTTTGAAGGATTGCAGTGCACAGAAGCTTGATCAAATGCATCAAGGACATGGTGAGACAGGATTCTTACTGTTGGAGAATGGAGTTACAGACATACAAAGAGAGAACACAGGAATGAACCTGTGATGTCAGATCAGAAGCGGGGATATTGGTGTGAACTCATGGCTTTTTGTACATAGAGATAGTTATAGGAATAAATATGTGAATGCATGTAAGTGTGTGTGTGTACACAGAGTCACCATCTCTGTACACTGAGAAGTCCTGGGAACAGCAACACTTCAATGGCAATGAGCACACCTTGTGCCCAGATATTGGTTTCTAGATCCCTTTCTGCACCAAAAGAAACCAAAGACCTAAGGTGAATGACTGACACCAGGCTGTCACAGATCCTGAGCATCTTGTCATGCAAGAAAATAAGGAAGTGCCCAGCAAATGATGGGGAAATAGATAAAGCATGAAGCCAGCTTAAAGGGTTCTCATTGACCAAGTCTGGAATAATTTGAACATCAAGATAAGTAATGACACTGATGGGCTGTAACCTATTGAATGGACTAAGAGTCCATGAGTTCGCAATACTACAAATGAATGAATGCACAAACGAATGAAGCCAAAGTCTGATGAGGACTGGGATAAATGCATGGTTTCAAAATACCATCCCATAAAATACAAAATTCTTATTACTTATAAAGGGCAAAAGAGTCACTTTACGATATTGCCTAACTAGGCAAAGTTAACACCATCACTGATAGGATGCATTGAAATCAGTACATGTGATGTCTGAACCCAAGTTCAGTCATAAGGAAACCTCACACTCACCCCAGGTGAAAGATATTCTACCAAATAACCGACCTGCGCTCTTCAAAAGCACCAAGGTCATGAAAGCCAAGATGAATTCCAGGCATAAATGAAACTACAGAGAAACCGAATGCAATGTGTGATTCTGGAGCGTATTCTTTTGCCCTACAGAACGTTCGAGACAACTGGTGACATTTGTATGGAATCTAAGATGCATAATACATCAGTGTTACTTTTATGATTTTGGTGGCAGTGTTGGTGGTTATGTAGAAGGTCCTTGTTCGTAGGAAATATATAATTTGGGGGCTGGAGCATCCTGTCAGCAACTGGCTTTCATATGGTTCAGGAAAAAATTATTTGCACTGCTCTTGCAACTTTTGTATAAGTTTGAGACTGTTTTAAAATAAAAAGCTAAAAAAAAAAGCCTGCATATACAAATTCCTCTTTTGTAAGGAAGTTACCTTGAAGGTTTTTATCCTATAGACATATTCTCCCATATGTGCAAAATGTTGTGTGTAGTTTTGATTTGCATTTCTCTGATGATGAGATACCACCTAACCCCAGTAAGAATGGCCATCATTCATAAAACAAACAACAGATGCTGGCGAGGATGTGGAGAGAAAGGAACGCATCTACACTGCTTGTGGGAATGCAAACTAGTGCAACCTCTCTGGAAGACAGTGTGGCGATTCCTGAAAGAACTAGAAATTGACCTTCCATATGACCCAGCAATTCCCTTATTGGGAACACATCCGGAGGAACTCAAATCATTCTACAAAAAAGATACTTGCACACGTATGTTTGTTGCAGCTCTGTTCACAATAGCAAAAACATGGATCCAACCATGCTGCGCATTGAAGCTGGACTGGATTTTTAAAATGTGGTACATATACACAATGGAATATTATGTATCCATCAAGAAGGACAAATATATGGACTTCGCAGCAACCTGGATGGATTTGGAGTCGATCATTCTCAGTGATTTATCACAGAAACAAAGAACAGAGTTCCATGTGTTCTCACTCATAAGCAGACCTTGAACAATTATAATGCTATAAGAAAGCTATTGGCAATAGTGGAAAACTGTCAGGGGAGGGGAGGTGGGATTGGCAGTTGAGGGAAACTGCCAGGGGAGGGAAGGGCACACCTCATCAACAAGGGTACCTGCATGATCAGTGTTTGCATATCTAAACCTGAAATGTACCCCACATCTTTAAAATAAAAATAAAAATAAAAATTTTAAAACAAATGTTGTGTGTCTACAGTAATGTCTACCAATGCATTACGGCCAAAGATAGTGTGTCATGAGAACTCAATAAACAAAAGCTTGTTATGATGAATGATCCCTTTCTTCACGGGACAGCACCCAGTGAGATTATTGAGTGCCAGAGGGGTGAGGAGGGTGTCTTCACGGGGTGAAGCAGCTTGGCCAGAGCAGGGTGGCAGTCTAGAGGGTTGGGTGTCCCAGAACAAGGTGTCAAAATGGAGTATAGTTCTCGAAATCAAATATACAGATAGTCAATTTCCTCTTTCTCACAGCTATTGACGTTGCTGTGTACTTGACTTAGAATACACACCTGTGTTTCAAAAGTGAATTTTGGAGCTCACTGTTGCGGGAAGGAAAGATATTTAGGGTGGTTCTCCCCACCACGAGTTGTGTGTTACAGTCCTTTGGGAAGCTTTAAACAACACCATTCCTGGGCTCCACAATCCGAGATTCTGATCTAATTAGTCTGAAGTAAGGTCCAGGCATCAGCGTTTTTTGGATGTTCCACCCTCCGGGTTCACTTTAGCGTGCAGCCGAGGATGAGACCCACCTTCTGCATCCTTGACCGTGAAAGGTGCTTGTCTGGCCTCGTGGACCCAAGAAATGGACTCTAGGGGTGGCTAAATCAGTGCCTCTCAGGCACTATTCATTCAAACTCCAGTTTCAGCCAAGCGCAGTGGCTCACACCTGTCATCCCAGCACTTTGGGAGGCTGAAGTGAGAGATTGCCTCAGCCCAGGGGTTCAAGACCAGCCCAGGCAACTTGGCGAGACCTCGTCTCTGCGATAAATCAAAAAATTAGCCAGGCATGGTGGTGCACGCCTATGGTTACAGTTCCTTGGAAGGCTGAGGAGGAAGGATGGCCTGAGCACAGCAGGTTGAGGCTGAGGTGGCCATGAGCATGCCACTGCACTCCAGCTTGTGTGACAGCGTGAGAATCTGACTCAAAATAAATAAATAAAAATAATGGTTGGTCGTGGTCTTATCCTCATAAAAGAAGCTATATTTCAGATATTCACTTATTTGTGTCAATGGATTAGACTTACTCTTTTTAGAAATGTTCTTATTATTAAATTTTTAAAATGTTACTATTTAGGCCGGGCATGGTGGCTCACGCCTATAATCCCAGCACTTTGGGAGGCCGAGGTGAGAGACTGCCTGAGCCCACAGGTTCGAGACCAGCCTGGGCAACTTGGCAAGACCTTGTCTCTGCAATCAATCAAAAAGTTAGCTGGGTGTGGTGGCACGCGCCTGTAGTTCCAGCTACTCAGAAGGCTGAGGCGGAAGGATCGCCGGAGCCCAGCAGATCGAGGCTGCGGTGGCCATGAACGTGCCACTGCCCTGCAGCCTGGGTGACAGAGTGAAACTCCAACTAAAAAAAAAAAGTTAATATTTTGGGGGAATTTTGATATGTGTGTTTACTTTCTCTTTTTAGTAAGCAATCTTGATGTTACACACAGAGCCATAAAGTATTCTTTTTCAATTTATTTGTATAACAAATTTACATAAAACAGAGTGAATTGGAATAAAAATATTTTCTAACAGTGAGGATGGCACACAGATGTTGTGAAAATCCAGGAAACTAGAGTTTGTTTGTTTGTTTTTAAAGTCAGAGTCTCACTCTGTCATCCAGGCTGGAGTGCAGTGGCACCTGGTCTCACCAAGTTGCCCAGGCTGGTCTTGAACCCCTGGACTCAGGCAATCCTCTCACCTCCGCCTCCTAAAGTGCTGGGATTACAGGCGTGAGCCCTCGTGTCCAGCTGATCAGTCATTATTTTATTAATAATAAGTCTACCACTTGGCTGAACTTCATTTAGTTGAAGAAGAAAAGGAGGTTCTAGCCGAGTGAGAAGATTGGGCTTTTTAGTTTTGCTGTTAGCGAGTTTACGGAAGTTCTACTAACATGTTGCATAAAGCTGGACAGGGCATAAGGGGTTATTGGAGAATTTCTCATCATATGCCATTAGAGGCTTTTAGTCAATGAAATATGATCTTAGGAAATAACTGGAAATGAGTTCCTGGTGTCATTAATGACCAGACCAGAAAAATTAGTTGCAGGTATTGGTTCAGTTGCTGGACTTGGGTTGCCCACCCAACCTTCCTCTTTGCTCCCCCCAGCCCCTCACTCCCAAGTCCCTCTGTCATATCACAGAGCACGCAGTCTCCGCTTAAAATTGGCAGGGTATGCCAGCAGTTGGAAAACTCTCATTGGCTCGTTTTCTGTTCGCCCGTCTTTACACAAGGTGCCCGTTTCAAACACACCCCTTTCTTCTCTCTCCTTGGCTTTTAAGGAATGTCTTCTAGAATTGCACTCCCTCACCCAGTTTCTAAGGAGACAGCTATCCCCAGGCAGTACTTTCAAATAAGATAGGTGTTATAAACTCTAATTCCATCCAGGTTGCTGCGAAGTTCACGTTCTTCTTTATGGCTGTGTAATATTCCATTATGTATAGGTATACCACATTTTTTTATATCCGGTCCTCTTTTGATGGGCAGCATGGTTGGTTCCATGTTCACAGAAATAAAGAGCTGAGTACCACATGTTCTCACTCATAAGTGGACCTTGAACAACTACCGTATTACTATAAGAAAAGGATTGATGGTAGCGGGAAACTGTGGGGGGCGGGGGAGGCTGGGGTGGGGGGAGGTGGGATTGATTGACAGTCGTCGATATCTGCCTGGGGAAGGGGGGGGCACCCCTCATCAACAAGGGTACCTGCACGGTGAATATTTGTATACCCAGCCCTGAATTGGACCCCACAATTTTAAAACAAAAATTAAAAGAGGAAAAATAAAATACAAGTAATAAATAACCAATAGCATAAGATAGGTGTTCTCCTAGACTCTCTATTGATTTTTTTCTTTCTTTTGGTTCACCTCTCAGCCCTACCTCTGTATCTAGGGGCCGAGGGTCGCTCTCACTCACTAAACAAGGTTACTCTTACCTCACCGGCCCAGACAGCGGAGGACTAAGAAACCCACTGGCCCAGGGGAGGCTGGTGGACATTGCGGGAGGAACACCGAACCAGGAGTCAGAAAACTGGATTTAGACCCCAGCACTTATGGGAAGAGAAGGAAGTCCCTTAACCTTTCAGATTCTTAGTGTACACACCAAAGACGATCTCCTCTGGTCCGACTTCAAGGCTTTGGTAAGGCAGAAAATGAAATAAAGTGCATGAAAGTCCTTTGTAAATTGCAAAGTGTCACGCAAACGTTTAGGATTACTATGATGTGGCCAGACAAAACATGTATATTCTACCGAGACTCATGTAAGGGGAAGGACCTCCTCCAAAAAAACATAATTATCTTTTGGAGGGTGGGCCCCTTGTACTAGGCGCTTCCCCAGCTAGGTGAGTGTTCTGGGAGCCCACTGGCATCAGTGTACCAACTAGCATTGTTGTGAGAGACTGCGTTTGGCTTCAGTGACTTATTTTTTTCTGGAGATTCTTTCAACACAGTTGCCATTTCATGGGTGAGAGATTTACAAGTACACCTGCCCACACTGCGCTGAGTGTTCAGCAGTGTTTGACCTAAAACAGCATAACCCTGGAGCCCCACCCTCCCTATTCAGCCCATCTCCCCCCGAATAACTTTCTTTGCTGATGTGGAAGAGGTGAAACCAAAAACAACAGAAGCGCGACAAGGCATCAAAATTAGCCAGTTCAAAAACCGTTTTGAGCACTGGAAAAAGTGTCTTGATAAGTGTATTGCATCACACAGAAAGTATTTTGAAGGTGTCTGGAGTATAGACATGTAAGGATAAATACAATTTTTTATAAATAAATTTGGGGTTTTGGGGTGTCCCTTGTGTTTTAAACAGGACATGTTTGCAGCCTAAAGTTAATCAGCTTCAGCCACATTGACATTCTGCACTGAATAGTCACCTACTGTGACAAGCTGGCCCACCCAGGATCCTTGGTCTCTGTTCACCGAACGCCAGCAGGACTTATCCGCCTGGTGTGGTAACCCAAACCATTTCCATGCGCTGTCAAATGTCCCCAGGGGACACAAAATCACCTCTGGTTGACAACCGCTGGGCTAGAAATCAGGAAGTTTTCTTTGGACAGGTAAGGCATCCCTTGCAAATGACCCTGAAACGACCAGAAATGTGCATAAGTTATTGGGGGTTCCCCTCGCCCCTGAAACCCCAACATTATTTATAACATACAAAAATCAAAAATTGCCATAATTTCCAACAAAAAAATGTGTTAAAATAATTAAGATCCAACCCTATGACAGAGTTCTCTTGGAATGTTCAAGGTGACAGGGTTTGTTTGTTCCTATTACATGGCTTCTCCTGATACAAATATGCCATCCTTATAAAAGACTGGAACCATAGAGCGCAAAATGTAAACAGTGGCTACATTTTAGGGTGGGCTGACCATGGATGGATTGATTGATTCACTCATTCATTCATTTCAACAAAGATTTACTGAGCCCATAGTCACCAGCCCTGTGATGACGCAGGGATTCAAAGATGAACATGGCATTCACCTTGGAGAAGCTCACAGTCCTTTCACACATCAGAAGAAAATGCAGGTCGGATATTCTTCCCCTAAAAATTGGAAAAAAGAAAAGGCCCTACAAACTAAAACAAGGATATTTCACATCCATGTTTGAAGAGACAGAAATAACTGGGCAGGCCCTTTGCGTCCCTCTGATGACACACATTTTGTACGACTTAGCTTGTACAAACGAGGATGAAAAATACAAAGCTGCAGGCTGTCCTACCCTGATTGGGCAAACCCAGTCGTGAACACGGTTTGCAGAAAGGTTTCATTTGATTGTGAGAAAGTGTCACCTCTGTTTAGAACTAGATACGTGTAATCTTTCTGCTCTATTTACTGCGTGAACACTCATGATTTTAGATCAAAGAGCACAGAGGAAGCCACTCACACTTCCCCAGCGTCTCTCTCATTAAAATTAATTATTTTCCCAGTTCAGTCCTCTTTGTTCACGATGGTGTCCAGTGAGAGAAGCAGGTCTTAAGAAACCCAATTATGTCTGAGGCAGTCAGAATCAGATAAAAGGGTTGGGGCCTGGCGGGGGACTTTCAGCCACCCACCACATTATGGATTCTCTCCCTCCCTGGGATTCATAGTGAGAGCACTTCGCCTTAAATACAGACATCTTCCAGTTTTAATTTCTAGAACTGAAAAGAACGGATTTTGTTGAAAAAAGAATGAAGCTGCTTTCTGTATTACTTTGCAGCACGTGAATGTAATGACTGCATTCGCCAGTAAAGGAATCACAATTCATTCAGTGAAGTATTTTGGTGAGATTGTGCAGCTATGGGTTTCAATTGTTTTATTTAATGAACCTATAAAGTACGCAGCGATGATTCCTTCCAACAGAGAGATCTGCTTCTCAGTTCACCGGGGGAATGAATCGATTGATTATCAGCAATGCATAAGCTGTGCCCAATTAAACGTTTCAGTGGAAATAATCTCCCAGAAAGGGCTCTGACAGCTCAGCTTCTTGTCCTTTATTTTCATCCTCAGTTGTTAATAGAAAATGAGGGCTTTGTGTTCCAAGGACAAAAATGATGCGTTTCAAATGTCAGAGGAATGGTGGAAATGAAAAATCAGGACTGTCTGTCACTTGTAGGCCCACCTTGACAGCTCAGGAGAGCTGTGGCCTCGCAGGAAAAGCTGGGCCGCCAAGGAAGGTTCTGCAGAGTCCACCATCCTGGTCTCCCCTTTGGCCTCTCGTGTTGGTTACTGATGTGTTTCACGGAGCTGTTCGCCCACACCGGGACACGGTGACTGCCTCCTTCCCCTCGCAGGCAGGCGTGGCACAGTCCTGATGGTGACGGAGGTCCTGGAAGGAATCTCCCCAGAGAAAGAGTAGATGGCCTGGGTTCAGTTTTTCAGGGATCCTGCCTTCCTGCCATGGTCAGGCAGCTGGACAAGGCCTCAGGGAATTGGGGGATGGCAGCAGGGTGGGGACAGTCTTTCCAGGGCTGCTGAAAGCACAAGCAGGGCAAATCTGCAGGGTGATTGCTACAAAGCAAGGTTATTTTATTTTATTTTACTTGATTATTTTTGAGTTGGGGTCTCACTCTGTTGCCCAGGCTGGAGTGCAGTGGCATGATGACAGCTCAGACTCAAACTCCTGCACTCAAGTCGTCCTCCAGCCTCAGCCTCAGTCTCAGCCACCACACTAAACTAATTTTTTAATTTTTCGTATAGACGAGGCCTTGCTATGTTGCCCAGGCTGGTCTTGAACTTCTGGGCTCAAGCAGTCCTCCTGCCTCAGTCTCCCAAAATGCGGGGATGAGCCACCACACCTGGTCAAAGTTACTAATTTTTATTTTTTTTTACTTTCATAACAAATACGGGCTCATTTTTGCTATGTAATATTATATATTCATTGCAGGAAATGAGGCTCTGAAAGATGCTTGGGAGGAATGATCCTCAGAGAAAGGGTGGATGGTCTGGGTCTGGTTCTTGAAGGATCCTGCCATCCTGCCATGGTTGGGTATCTGGGCAAGGCCTCGGGAACCTGGAAGATGACATGAGATAGGTGCCATGTGGATTAAGCAGAGTAAAGAAAAACTTAGGCCATGCTCGGTGGCTCAGCCTGTCATCCCAGCACTTTGGGAGGCCGAGGTGAGTGGATTGCCTGAGCCCGCGGGTTCGAGACCCACCTGGGCAACTTGGCGAGACTTGTCTCTACAATAAATTAAAAATCAGCCGGGCATGGTAGCACACGTCTGCAGTTCCGACTC
>CAUYQG010233269.1:0-10516 GCA_963574415.1 Tarsius wallacei | reverse complement strand
TTAGCCAGGCATGGTGGTACACACTTGTGGTCCCAGCTACTCAGGAGGAATGCCTAAGCCCAGGAGGTCAAGGCTGCAGTGAACCATAATTGTTCCACCCTGGGCAAAAGAGTGAGAGCTCGGCCCAATATATAAATAAATAAATAACGAAAAAAAGAAAATATATCGATATATAATTGTCCCAGGCTGAACTGTGTCCCCCAAATTCAGACATTGAAGCCTCACCCCCATGACCTCAGAATGTGACTATATTTGGAGACGAGTCTTTAAAGAGGGGATTCAGGTAAAACGAGGTCACAAGGATGGGCACTGATCCAACAGGATTGGGGTCCTTGTAAGAAGAGGAGATGAGAACACGCACAGAGGGCCGACCCCGTGAGGACACGGAGGAGATGGCGGCCACACACCCAGGAGAAGCCTCAGGAGGAACCAGCCCTGCCCGCCTCAAACATCAGACTACAAGACCTCACCACCATGCCTCAGACTTTAGGTCTCCAAGATGAGAGAGGATAAATATCTGCTCCTTAGGCCCTCCAGGTTGTGGCTCTTTGTAACATCAGCTCAGGTAAACTACTGGAAATGATTAGCTAGCTCATGCAATGATAGAAATGTAAAATTAAAAAGTTCATGTATGTGTGTTATAAACCAAACTTTTGTGTTTCCCAAAATTTCCATGCTGAAATCCTCATCGCCAAGATTATGGTGCTTGAAGGTGGGGTCTTGGGAGGTGATAAGGTCATAAGGGTGGAGCCTCATGAAAGTGATTCATGCCCTTATAAAAGGGACCCCTGAGAGCTCCCTCGCCCCTTCCACCACATGTAGACTCAGCAAGAAGGCACTGCCTATGAGCCAGGAAGCGGATCTTCACCAGACACAGAACCTGCACACCTTGACCTTGGACTTCCAGCCTCCAGAGAAACACCTGTGAGAAACAATTGTCTGTTGTTTCTAAGCCATCCAGCCTGAACTGGCTAATACAACATGTGATAGTTAGTTCTATGTGTCATCTTGACTGGGCCATGGTATGCCCAGATATCTGTTCAAATGCTATTTCTGAAGGTGAGGGGGTGGGGTGTTTCCAAAAGAGATTAGCATTTGAGTCAGTTAATAGAGTAAAATCGATTGCTTTTCTCATTGTAGGTAGGCCTCATCCAATCTGTTGAGCACCTGAATAAAACAAAAAGATCTAGAAAAGGAGAATTTGCTCTCTCTGCCCGAGTGTCTGAACTGGAATTCTGACCTCATACTGGGACACACACCATTGGCAGAATCTACTCTCTAGCTTGCAGAGGGCGGATTGTAGGACTTTCCAGATTCCATAACTGTACAAGTCAATTCCTTATTTATATACATGTATACACACACACACACACACACACACACACACAAACACAGCCAATCTTCTATACCCTAAAGTTCTGCTTCCATAAGTTCAACCAAGGCAGATAAAAAATAATCAAAATAAATAAATGATTGAATGAACAATAACAATCCAATAAAAAATAACACAAATAGAACAATGTAGTATAACAATTATTTACACAGCATGTACATCATATTAGGTATAATACAAGGTAATATTGTATTAATATAATCCGTTACATAATATACAAGTATTATATATAGCTGAGTTGCAAGTTATCTAGAAACAATGGAAAGTGTAAGGGAAAAAGTGAACAGGTTATATGCAAAATACTACACTATTTTGTATAAAAAAAGTGAGCACTGGCCAGACGTGGTGGCTCACACCTGTAATCCCAGCACCTTGGTGAGAGGATTGCTTGGGCCCAGGCATTCAAGATCAGCATAGGCAACACAGAAAGACTTTGTCTCTTAAAAAAATTTTTAAATTAGTTGGGTGTGGTGGTGTGTGCCTGTAAGTTCAATTACTTGGGAGGCTGAGATGGGAGGATCACCTGAACCCAGGAGATCAAGGCTGCAGTGAGCTATGATCATGTCACTGCACTCCAGCCTGAGCAACAGAGTGAGACTCCAACTTAACAAAAAACAAAAAAAGCAAACCTTGAGCATTTCTGAATTTTGATATCCACAGGGGTCCTAGAACCAACACCCCACAGATACTGAGGAAAGCATTGCTCTCCTATTAGTTCTGCTTCTCTGAAGATCCCTGAGTAATACTATACTCACACACACGTACAGTATATAAAGGTGGTGCCAAAAAATGCATACACATTTTAAATAGAACGTTTGCTCAAAATATATGGCACTGGCCATTTCCTTGCTAAGCTGTGGTTTAGCCACGTGCTCTTTGAGCTATGGTCAGGCCATGTTTTCTTAAGCTTTGGCCCCCTCCCCCACCATGGGGAGGTGAATCTCCTTTTTCGCTCTGTCTCCAATTTACTTTCTAAATAAACTTTATTTTTTAATCTAAAAAATAAATATATTATATACATATATATATGTGGCATTAATCAAGTGAATGGTAGCATCACCATATTACAGGCAGAATAGTAAAAAAAACGGCAGAAGCACGGTTGAGCAAATGTCATACTACACATTTATTACTGTGAATTAATTCAACGTTGAAAAGTAATACATAGATAACATCTCTTAAAATGTGTGTACTTACTTTTGGCACCTCCCATATAAACTCTAATCATGTCACATATCAATATGGTATTATACATATTTGTACTTTGCATACATAGAGATTAGAAATATGGAAATACATACATACATAATAGAAATGTAGATAAAGAAATAAATGTGTGCCTGTTGCATATGCGATTTTAACAGCTCTTTTGTATCCCACCCACTGCAGGTCTATTTTTATAGTTAGGGCTGAACTTAGATAAGAGTTATTTCCTTATCAGTCCAACAGTGAAAACATCATGATTTAACTGGCTTATGGTGGGATAAGGAAGTATGACCTCCTACCTATCTGCACCTTGCTGCACCTAAAGCAAGTGAAACTGAGGCTGGGACTTAGCCCTGAGACAGCTCTCCTGAGCAGAGGGCAGATTGTGGATGCCAGCTGGCTGTCATCCCTCCTTGAAGGCCTCTTCACAAGTGAGGTTCTCACACAGGCTACCAATCTTTCCCCACCTGTCCTCCCACAACCATTGACAACTGTCCCCATGTTCAAGCACCATAGATTCCTCTCACCTACCCACCAGCTTCTTGGCAAACCCAAAGTCTGTGAGCTTGATGTGGCTGTCTCTATCCAGCAGTATGCTCTTCAGCTTTAAGTACCTGTAGACAATTTCCTTGGAATGCAGGTAGTCGATGTTCCAGATGATCTCCACAGAATAGAAGAGGCTGGTGGTAGCGGTGAAGCGGCCCCAGTTCTGCAGATAGCTGAAGAGCTCACCGCCTGGCACAAACTCCATCAGCATGTAGAGGAAGTGCTCATGATGCCAGGTCCAGAAACTGCAGAATGGCTGGAATATGTGTGAGGGCTCCGCCAGGGATGGTGAGCAGAGACACGTGATGGACAGACACTGGGGTGTGGGAGTGAATAATGTTAGGATATGCACCCAGGTATGTATTAGGATACAGGTGTCACCAGATGTGGACACAGATGTTTAAGATGTGCACAGAGATCAATGGTAGGATATGGGTATAGACAGAGATTACTATGTGGGTATTGACAGCAGCTAAGATGTGTGTATGGACAGATGTTGGGTCACAATGCAGGTAAGTGTTCACATAAGCATACAGATAAATGCTACAGGGTGTGTTGGGATAGATGTTAGGATATGGGGATAGATAATGTTAATATGGACACACAGACAGACGCTTATAGATTGATGCCAGGATGCGTGTAGGATGTTAAAATGTGCACATGGGGCCAGGCCCGGTGGCTCAGCCTATACTCCCAGGACTTTGGGAGGCCAAGGCGAGTGAATTGCCTGAGCCCGTGGGTTCAAGACTAGCCCAGGCAACTTGGTGAGACCTCATCTCTACGGTAAATAAAAAGTTAGCTGGGCATGATAGCATGCGCCTGTAGTTCCAGCTACTAGGAAGGCAGAGGCGGAAGGATTGCTGGAGCTCAGCAGGTCGATGCTGGGGTGACCATGACTGGCCTCCAGCCTGGGCGATAGTGTGAGACTTCAACATACAGACAAAAAAACTGTGAGCCCATAGGTAGACATTGGGATATGTGAATAGGTAGATGCTAACATAGGGGTATAGATAGATGCTAAGAGGCATGTATGATGTACATAAAGACAGATGTTAGGATTAGGTAGATGTTAATACAGGCACACAGAGAGATGCATAGGGATAGATGCTAAGATGCACATATGATATTAAAATGGGCATATAGGTAAATGTCAACATATAGGTATAGGTAGATGTTAAAGGTCTGTGCATGATATTAAAATGGGCATACAGACAGATGTTAGGCTATGTGATGGGTATGTGATGGGTAGATGGTATCATAGGCACATAAATAGATGCTAAGATGCATGTATGATGTTAAAATGGGCATACAAATAGATGTTAGGTTATGTGAATAGGTAGATGTTTACATGTGGGTACACACAGACACTAACGTGTGCATAAATAGCTGCTAGAATGTGAGTATAGATATATGTTAGAATATGTGTATAAGTAGATGTTAAGATAAAGGTGTAGACAGATGTTAATATATGGGTATAGATAGGTGCTGAGATGTATATATGGACAGATGTGGGGATGTGGGTAAAGACAGGTGTTAATTTATGCACACAGATAGATGTGTGTATGACAGATGTGGGGATGTGGGTATAGACAAATGTTAATTTATGCACATAGATGTTAAGATGTGTGTAAAGGGCAACCCCTTTGGGTCCCCTCCCACGGTAGGAGCTTTTCTGTCCTCTCAATAAATCCTGCTTTCTAAAAAAAAAAAAGATGTATGTAAGGACCGATGTGAGGATATGAGTACTCACAGGTGTTAAGATATGTATGTTGTGGGTGTTAATATATGGATATAGACAGATGTTAAGATGTGTGTGTATGTGTGTATGTTATAATGTATGTATAAACAGATGTTAATTAAGTTTGATATTAGGATATTTGTAGAGGTAAACATTGTAATATCAGGTGTGGATAGATGTCTAGATACAAGTTCAATAATTGTTATTTGAGTCCATTCTGGCTGCAATAACAAAAATTGACTGGGCGGTGTATAGACAATTTATTTCTCATGGTTATAGAGGCTCCAAGTCCAAGCTCAGGATGTCAGGAGGTTTGTTATCTGGGGAGGTCCCATTCCTCATAGACAGCACCTTCAACTGGCTCTTTAAGTGGTGGAAGGGATGAGGAAGCTCTCTGGGTCTCTTCCATAAGAACACTAATTTCATTCATGAAGCTCCAGCCCCATGGTCTAATCGCTTCCCAAATGCCCATCTCTGAGTACTATCATTTTGGGGTTAACATTTCAACAGATGAATTTGAGAGAACATAATCGGATGACAGCATATGTCAAGAGGTGTATCCTGTCAAATGAGCAACGATCTTGTTGTCTTGGAATGAATGAAGAGTAAATAACACATTTGGTAATAAACCAGGTAACAGTGTTATGGGCTGAATTGTATTTCCCCCAAATTCATACATTGAGTCCTAGCCCCCAGGACCTCAGACTGTGATTGTATTTGGAGGTGGGTCTTCAAAGAAATGATTAAGGTAAAATGAGTTCACTAGGGTGGGCACCAATCCAAAGGGATCGGTGTCCTTATAAGAAGAGAAGATGAAGACACACACAGATACACAGAGGGTCAGCCATGTGAGCACATGGGGAAGACAACATCTAGACACCCAGGAGAAAGCCCTCAGGAGGAACCAGCCCCATCCACACCTTGACATCTAAATTCCAGCTTCTAGAACTTCAAGAGGCTAGAATTTAAGAAAATAAATTGCTGTTGCCTATGTTACTTTATGACAGCCCGAGCAAATAGTCAACACACAGATCCTCAGGTATCACATTCCATTCACTAGCCCCAGAACAGAACTAAGCTTTGAAATTAACAATAAATTAACAGACTGTATTCCAAACCTGCTGGGAAAAGGTAGCCTATTTAAAAATCCCCAAATTGATTGGGTACAGTGGCTCAAACCTGTAATCCTAGCACTTTGGGAGGCCGAGGCAAGAGGATGCCTGAGCTCAGGGATTCAAGACCAGCCTGGGCAACTTGGCAAGATCTCATCTCTACACTAAATCAAAAAATTAGCCAGGAGTGATGACGCGTGCCTGTTGTTCCAGCTACTTGGAAGGCTGGGGCGGAAGGATCACCTGAGCCCAGCAGGTCGAGGCTGTGGTGGCCGTGAGCATGCCACTGCACTCCACCCTGGGCAACAGAGTGAGACTCCAACTCAAAAAAAAAAATCCCCAAATAAGGCATTTCCAACCAATTGCTTATAGGAGTTTGCCCGAGATCAGATGAAGTGCAGCCTCCATATAAAGATGTTGATTCCCTCTATTAATAATAATAACAGATTAACTAGTTCTATTAATGGTAGAAAAGGCAGCAGTGAGGAACTGAGGAAGAAAAGGGGGTGGAAATGAAAGGAAGAAGAGAAGATGTGGAGTCCTGTCTGCATTTCAGAAGTCTTAGTAAAAGGAAAAGAAACAAGCACATATGTAGGAGGCATGCATTGAGGACGAAGAAATGTTTTCCTCTAAAGGAGATGTGGAGAAAAGAGAGACAAGGTTTGGAAATAAGAGGGCTTAGTGGCTAATGCCTGGAATCCTAGAAATAGTAAGAACAAGGCAGGAGGACTGCTTGAGGCCAGGAGTTAGAGACCAGCCTGGGCAGAGACCCTGTGCTGTACCTACACACCAAAAAAAATTTTTTGAGTCAGAGTCTCACTCTGTCACCCAGGCTGGAGTGCAGTGGCATGCCCACAGCCACCCCCCAGTAGATCTGCTGGGCTCAGGCGATACTTCTGCCTCAACACTCCAAGCAGCCAGAACTACAGGCATGCACTAACAGGCCTGGCTAACTTTTTGATATATTGTAGATACAAAGTGTCACCAAGTTGCCCAGGCTGGTCCCAAACCCCTGGGCTCAGGCTATCCTCTAGTCTCAGTCTCCCAAAGTGCTGGGATTACAGGCTTGAGCCATCACGCCCAGCCTCCAAATATTTTTTTGAAAATTTGCTGGGCATGGTGATGTGCACCTATCGTCCCAGCTACCTAGGAGGCTGAGGTATAAGGATAGCTTTAGCCCAGGAGGTTGAGGCTGCCATGAGCTAAGATCACCCCCACTGTGCTCCAGCCTGTACAACAGAGCAAGGCAACGTCTTTATAAAAAAAAAAAAAGAAAGAAAGAAAGACCAGGCTCAGTATCTCAGCCTGTAATCCCAGCATTTTGGGAGGCCGAGGCAAGTGGATTGTCTGAGCCCACGGGTTCAAGACCAGCCGGGGCAACTTGGCGAGACCTCATCTCTACAATGAAATAAAAAAAAGCCAGGTGTGGTGGCGTGCGTCTGAGCTTCCGCTACTCAGAAGGCTGATGCGGAAGGATTGCTGGAGCCCAGCAAGTCGACGCTGGGCTGGCCGTGAGCGTGCGTGCCACTGCACTCCAGCCTGGGCCATGGAGACTCCAACTCAAAAAAACCAACAACAAAAAACAAATCAGAAAGGGACTGGAGGGAAGAGAAAAGCAAAGAAAAGGAAAGAGAAAATGAAGCCTGGGTGGGACCCAGGAGCTGAAAGGGCCATTTATGAAACAGAGATCAGAAGGAGGAAGTGAGTAGGGGTGGGAGGCAAGGAGGAAGCTCAAGAATCACTTTTGGGATGGAAGGACCCTGAGTTGCCTGGGAGGTCTGAGGGTAGAGGTGGCTGCACATGTCTGACTTGGCCAACTGGGCAGGTGTGAGCCAGCAGCACAGCTTAGGAGTGCTGAGTGCAGCAAGTGGCCAACATGGAGAGAGTCATGTGGCACAAGAAGGTTGTCGTTTCCCACCCTGGGGTCCAGACATAGTTGAGGGAGTCACATGCACCCAGGCACACATCTCACTCCTAAGGTCACGGCCACCCTCCCACCCTCTCGAGGGAAAAGCAAGGTCACTTGGCCTCACCTTCCGCTCACTTGGAAACTTCTCCCCCTGAGCAACAGAAGATGAGCGTCCCCTTTTCTCCACATCATTGCCAACATCTGTTGTTTTTTGACTTTTTAGTCGTAGCCATTCCAACAGGTGACTAGATAAAGAAAATGTGGTGCATATACACAGTCATAAGGAAGAACGGATTCATGTCCCTCACAGCAACACTGATGCAGCTGGAGGCTGTTATCCTAAGTAAGTCAACACAGAAACAGAAAACCAAACACCTCCTGTCCTCACTCATAGTGGGAGCTAAATACTCAGTACACATGGGCCTAAGGATGGAACAGCTGACACTGAGGACTTCTAAAGGGGAGATGAAGGAAGGATTGAAAACTATCTGTTGAACATCATGTTCACAATTTGGGTGAGAGTTCAACAGAAGCCCAAACCTCAGCATCACACAAAGTACCCATACACAAACTTGCACATGAACGCCCTGGATCTACAGAAGTTACAAAGCCCAAGAGGGTTCTCCAAAAAAGTAGGAGGCAAACACTGGGCATACTTTGGTGTCATGATGCCACAACTCTGTGTGTGTGTGTGTGTGTGTGTGTGTGTGTGTGTGTGTGTGTGTGGCTTTTTAAGCAAAGAGAAAAGTACAGAACGGTTTGTACCAGGCTGTCAAATACCTGGTGATGAGAGAAGGTGAGTGGAAGAAAGAAAAACACTTTAGGAGAGCCAGAAAAAGAATAGAAAGTAAGAACAATGAAGGAGCACTAGAAGAAGAATATGCTCAAGCTGGGAACAGTGGCTCACGCCTGTAATCTCAGAACTTTGGGAGGCCAAGACAGGAAGACTGCTTGAGTCCAGAAGTTCAAAACCAGCCTGGACAACATAGAGATCTCGTCTCCACAACAAAATCAAGAAATTAGCCAGGTGTGGTGGCATGTTTGTGTATGGGTACATTATATATGAATCCGTTCTTCCTTATGACTGTGTATATTCACCACATTTTCTTTATCTAGTCACCTGTTGGAATGGCTACGACTAAAAAGTCAAAAAACAACAGATGTTGGCAAGATGTGGAGAAAAGGGGATGCTCATCTTCTGTTGCTCAGGGGGAGAAGTTTCCAAGTGAGCAGAAGGTGAGGCCAAGTCCTAGCTACTCCGAAGGCTGAGGTGGGAGGATCACCTGAGCCCAGGAGGTTGAGGCTGTGGCGAGTTGTGATCATGCCACTGCACTACAGCCTGGGCAACTGAATGAGACCCTGACTCAAAAAAAAAAAAGAAAAGAAGGTACTCAAGCTGAAAGTTGAAAGCTGTCACTGGAACAGATATGTACACACCGACGTTCATAGCAGTACTATTTACAATGGTCACCTAGGTGGAAGGCACCCAGATGTCAATGCTAATGAATGCATAAACACAAGGTGTTTATCATCTAGACAACGGACTATTACTCAGACTTAGGAAGGTGATTCTGACACATGCCACAACATGAATGAACCTTGAGGACATTGTGGTAAGTAAAATAAGTCAGTCACAGAAAGACAAATGATGTGTGGTTCCACCTATATGAAGTTCATAGCATGGTCAAATTCAGAGACATAAAGTAGAATGGTCGGTGTCAGGAGGAATGGGGGAGATGTTGTTTAATGGGGACAGAGTTGCAGGTACGGAAGATGAAAAGGGGTTCTGGAGATGGATAGTGGTGATGACTGCATAAAAAGATGAATGAACATCTAAAAACAGTTGAAAGGAGGCCAGGCACAGTAAATCATGACAGTAATTCCAGTACTTTGGGAGGCTGAGGTGAGAGGATACCTTGTGGCCAGGAGTCGGAGACCAGCCTAGGCAACATAGCGAAACATCATTTCTAAAAAATAAAATAAAATAATTAGCCAGGTGTGGAGGCACACACCTATAGATCCAGCTATTTGGGAGGCTGAGTCAGAAGAATTGCTTGAGCCCTGGAGTTTGAGGCTGCAGTGAGCTCTGACTACCACACTGTACTGCAGTCTGGGTGACAGAGCAAGACCCTGTTTCTTAAAAAAAAAAAGAAAGTTAAAATGATAAAATTATATATAATGTATATGTTACTGAAATAAAAATAAATAAATGTTTAAAAATGCGTTCCACATATACAGTGACCTATGAATGTAAGTAGGAAAAGTCAGTCCACAAGGAGAATTGGTTAACATAAATAATTAACAATGGGCCGGGCACAGTGGCTCAAGTCTCTAATCCCACGAGTTTGAGACCAGCCTGGGCAACCTCTACAATAAATCACAAAAATTAGCTGGGTGTGGTAGCGCACACCTGTAGTTCTGGCTACTTGGAAGGCTGAGGTGAAAGGTTCGCTGGAGCCCAGCAGGTCAAGGTTGTGGTGGCCGGGGAGCGTGACACTGCACTCCAACCTGGGCAACAGAGTGAGACTCCATCTCAAAAAAAAAAAAATAACAAAGAATATGAACACTGGGGAAGATCCTAGCTGAAGTAGCACTCACTATCTGTAAGGCTG
>CAUYQG010233260.1:0-10994 GCA_963574415.1 Tarsius wallacei | reverse complement strand
GAACAGTGGTCCATTCTTTTTCTTTCTCTCTCCTTTTCCTTCCTTTTCTCTATATCTATCTCTTCTGCAGAACCGGCTCTTGCACTAGATGGGAGCCCAGCATATTGGCTCTTGCACTAGACAAGAGTCCAGTTTCCAGGGCATCAACTCCTACATTAAACAGGATCAGCTCCTGCACTAGACAGGAGTCCAGGAACAATCGCCGATGCCGCCACACCACTCAGGGACCCCAATCTCTCCGCGGGGGCTGGTCCCCCGCAAGATGTGAGAATGCATTGCAGAAAAAAAGAACAGGTACTTACTTAGAACATTAAGCAAATGACTCCTAACAAGGCAGGAAAGACAAAAGAAAGGAAACGTGATCCTAATTCACTAGTTAGCTCTGCAATAAATAATGTACAGTCTTAGTAAAAATGGTGATGATTAGGGAACTAGCCTGAACTCGTGTGGACCTGTCTTGGGAGTTTGGGAAGAGGGAGGGAAGAGCCACGCACTTCCTCACATCCAGAACGGGAGAGGCAGCCACCGAGATAAGCACGTGACCAGAAAACATCGACATGCACAGGTCTCTGGAGACAAACTTTCCACGGGAAAACAGAGCGGAGGGCTGGATATGCGACTGAGTGAGGCGGAAGCAGGAAGGTGGCAGCTCGGTGCTGTCGGAAGGGGTGGAGGCTGTGATGTCAGGCTGGAAGGTGGAAGGAGGTCAGGCATCTGCTGTGAGGGAGGGCAAGACTGTACTTGCCCCAGATGGAGTCAGGAGTGGGCCGTGAGCTGCAAGGGCCCAGCATGCTGTCACGAAACACTGTCCCTTGGCCCCTCCCTGGCCACGCCCAGATGCCCACACCGCAACAACTCGCTGACCACAGCAAGTGCACCACGGTGATTGAGGCTCCAGCGAAATGAAAAAGGACGATAGAGGCCGCGACAGATGGACAGGCTGCCTCCAGAAGTGTCAGCTGACGGCCCAAAGCACCACACAGATGCTGGAACCCAGAAAGCGTGGCAGTGAGTCCCACAGGTGCTACGGAGTGCGGGACCGAGTGCTCGGGAAGTTAGCCTCGGCACGGAGAGCAAGTCTTGTTACTTTCAAATTCACTGTATAAGGTATATTTTCAATTTGACGTTTTCCACAAAATGATGTTGTAAGAGGCATTTGAGCACAATCCAGTCAAAATAATACCAGAAAAAAGCTCTGATTCTGTCTAAAAGGGTAAAAGTGGAGCCATTCCAATTAGCCCTTGAAAGCATCTCTTTCTGGAGGTGTTTCCTCTCTGGAGGAGTCTGCCTGCAGGATGAAGAGAACAAGGCAGGGAAGAAAAGGCAGTTTCCCACAGGCCAGTCTTAGGGGGAGTGGGGCGTCCTTCCCAGGGGGCTGCGGAGTGTCAGGAGCTGAGAGCACAGCCTCGACGTGTGGGTTTCCGAGAGAGGCCTCTCGCTGTTTCTCTCCACACAAGGAGGTGGAGGCTGGTAAGAGCAGGGAAGACTCAGGATGCCTGCTCTAGGAGCTCGGGCCCTTCCTGAGCCTTGGGTCTGATGAGGAGCTTAGTGGACAGAGAAGGGCCTAGCACAGCGGATGCGAGATGTCGGGAGAGTCAAGAGACGTCACCGGGGGCTGGGAATCAGAACACTCAAACTAGTGGCGACGGTGGGCTGGCCACCTCGAGACTAGCTCTGAACTCAGTGACATTCTGAGTGGGCCTGGACTGTGGGGGTTGGCTGAGGACGGCGCTGGCTAGGGACAGCTGATGAGATTCTGAATGCTGTCAAGAATGGGAGCAGACTGCGTTTCCCTCGCCAACTCCATGCTTATCCTCCCTTGACCAGCCGGCTGGCCAGTGGCCTGTCCAGGGTAGCGTCTAGCTGGCTGCCTACTCCAGACTCATCCTGCGCCTGGCCACACAGCCTTTCTAAGTGCATTGTTCTTTTCAGGAGTTCACAAATGAAGAACATTCTAGGAAATCGTTCACAAAAATTTTATGGAGTCTAACTGTGAGAAAAATCTCCATTGCATGACCTAATAGCACATACATGTATAAATGCAATCTCTAGTATTTTCTGGGGATCAGTGGTGGTGAAATAATGGAGACATTTCAGACGATACAGTTGTTCATGTCAACCCAGTCTCGAGAATGGCCTCGTCTCCATTCCAGCCCTTGGGTTCTTCTCACTTGGACTGACAAACCAGGAGGCCCCTGGGATCACCTTCTCTGGGCCGGGGTCAGTTTGAGTCAGACGGACTCGAACTCTCTCTGCCAGGCTGAGTACCGCTGAGTCAGGCCCTTTGCGGAGGGCTTGGTGTGAGCCAGCACTTCCAGGAAGTCGGCGGTGGTCACTGTGTTCAGCCGGATCCCAGGGAGGTCGCTGCTGTCTGGATGGAGACACAACAGTGAGAGCGCAGCACTGACCTCCGCTGATCGATGCCCTCGGGGCGCCCTGGACCCTCCTCCAAGACCCAGCATAATGCAGCGCTCTCCGCGGTGATGCGGCAGAAGGCCAGACCTAAGGGGCCAGGAAGAGTTCTCTAATGGGCGGCAAGTCAGCTCCGGAGGCCCGGAGAAAAACACGGCTTAAATGGATCGCAAAGCGTCAGACGTTGACATAGTGCCTCCGATGGACCCAGCCCGGCAGCAGCCTGCGCCAGAGGAACAAAGGCCTGCGCCCAGAGGAGACTCGCGGTAGGCTGAGGGAACCCTGCAGGATGCCGAGCAAGGGACGAGCCCGTGCGGCAGGATGCTCTGACCCAGCAGTCCCCCGGCCAGGAGGCGCAGGCTCGGGTGCCAGGCTCCATCTGCTGGCGACAGTGGGTGTTGCGGCCAGCCTCCACCAGAGTCCCCCAGCCCTGCCATACCTGACCGGTGGTTCTCGAGGGCGTCGAAGACCTTCCTCATGGGCCGCATGGCCGCCTCTCTGCACACGAGCTTGATGTCCGAGCCCGAGTAGCCCTCTGTCTCCTGGAACAGGCCCAGCCAAGGTCACGGGCGGGCCCTGGTGCCCAACGCCCACACAGATTCGGTGTGTGCCCCATGAACACGCCCAGGGGCTCCTGGGGCAGGGTGCTGGGGGGATGCTGCTGCTGTCTCAGACACCCGAAGTCCCAACTCCCTCTGACGTGCAGCAAGGCTGGGAGAGGGGCGGGCCGCCCAGTCAGCCTCGTGGGCCCTCGGGCTCTGATCCTAGATGGTCAGGTGGGCAGGCATGTCGTTCTCGCACTAAGATCGCACCTGCCTTGGAGGACCTCAGACAGCATGGCGTTTCAGTGCCTGTGTGAGCAGGCAGCAACAGCCTGGGGACACACCAGTGACCGTGCGTTCCCAGTCACACACCAGAGCCCCTCTGCCTGGGAAAGCTTTCGTTTAATCATCTCAGCAGCCCTTCAAGGCTCGTCTGCTACCTGTTTTGCAGACAGGGAAGCTGGGGCTCAGGGAGGAGGTGACTCCTCCAAGGTCACACAGCAAGCGGCAGGGCTCTCTGCGCCTGAACCCTGTGACTTCTCCCAGCCTGAGTGTTCCCATGTGACAAAGGGCCTGTCCTCGCAAAGAAGAGGCCTGCTTGGCCCTTGGTGTGTGCCTCAGGCCCCCATCCACCCACGGGGAGGCCCCGCGTGCAAGAGGGTCGGGCAGCGGCCCCTGGCCTGCACCCCTGGCCGCTCGCCTGGCTCAGCAGGCCGTACTCCAGCTCGGCGCGCAGCTCCAGGGCGCTGCTCGTGCTCACGGGGGGCAGCCAGTGACGGATCATGGCCTGCCGGGCCTCGCGGCTGGGCAGGCCCACCAGGATCCTCTTCTCCAGCCGGCGCAGCATGGCGCAGTCCAGCTCCCTGCAATGGGCGGAGAAGGGAGCTGGGCGGGCTGCGAGCACACCTCCAAGCGGCGGCCGCAGCCTAGGAACCAGTCAGCATGACAGGAAGTGGTTCTGCATGTCAGCGGCCACCCTGTGTCTGTGCCCATGGCTGGCAATTACTTCGTGGTGTTTGGAGAAAGACTTGGTGGAAGGAAGGGAGGCAAGGGAGGGCGGGGAAGAGACAGACGAAAAGGAGGGAGGGAAGGAAGGAGGGGGAGAGAGAGGAGGGAGGGAGGGGAGACACACCCTGAACTCTTCCCGTGGAGGAAGTAATTTCAGGCCTCTTGATTTGGGGGTGCCCAACCATCAGACAGTAAACACAAGTATGCTCACTGCAGCTGTAACATGAATTGTGCAAGCTGATCTTGCTGGTGAGTAACTCAGGCACGCTGTGAGCAGCACATCAGCTCCTCCAAGACTGTCCCTTTCTGGAGTGAACGGCCGCCCCACCCCGTTGCGCTGGGGAACTTTACACCCGCGCTCCTTGCTGGGTGCCCAGGGCAAGTGTAGCCCTTAGACACGCAAGCCTGCTCCTCCCAACACTGTGAGGCCGGGCTCACACACGTCTGAGTCTGCAGGTCGTTTCCCTAAGCTTCTCAGTGTGAAATTCGGCAACAGACAGAAAAGCAGGACAAGACAACGGAACAGCCATCTCCTGCCATCTCAATTCGACAGCAGTCCACATTTGGCCATACCTGCCTCCCCCAGTCATCTGTTTCGCTGGATGATTCCAAGCATACTACATCGGGAAACCTCATTCCCAAATGCACCAGTAGGCATTCCCAGGAAAGGACGTTTCTTAACATGGCTACAGCACCACGGTGACACCCAGCGACACAGGCTCTGCCCTGCCTCCGATGCTTGGTCCAGACTCAAATCTCTCCAACCTTCCCCAACTACCTTTGATCGTTTGTCCAACCAGAATCCAACCAAGGAACATGCACTGCAGAAAAACCTCTTTCAGTCTAGGCCATTCCACTTGCCCTAGGCCCTTTGGTAAGGTCAGGCCAGTCGTGGAAGTGTCCGCGGTGGGTTTGCCTGACGTTTCCTCATGGTGTCCTGTAGCTGGTTTCTGTCCCTGTGCTCCAAGATGGAAGACAGTCCTAAAACTTGATTCGATTCCGGGTTAATGTTTTGGCAGGCTTACATCCTAGGTGAGGTGTGTTTTCCACTACATCACAGCAGGACCCACGTGTCTCTGTGTCTCTCAAGGTGTGCTGTTTGACTCTCTGGTGACCACGGAACTCTCCATTGCACAGGAAGCAGCTTCTTTGGCAAGTCTTCCACATAAGAAACGCTGGCACCACGTGAATACCCAGTACCACCCTCTTTCAACTAGTGGTTTTAGCATCTGTTAATCTTTGTTTGAATCAAGTGTTTCACTAGAAGTTGCAAATGGTGGGGTTTTTAATACTTTTTTTTATTTTTAGAAATAGAAATAGGGTATTGCTCTGTTGTCCAGGCTGGGGAGCAGTGGTGCAGTCAGCTTACTGTAGCCGCCAAGTCCTGGGCTCAGGTGATCCTCCTCAGCCTCCCAGGTGCACACCACCACACCTGGCTAAATTCTTTTACTTTCTGTTGAGACAAGGTCTCACTATGTTGCCAGGCTGGTCTTGAACTCTTGAGCTCAAGCGATCCTTCCACCTCAGCTTCTCAAAGTGCTGGAATTACAAGTTTGAGTCACCACACCCAGCCTAAATGTCATTTTTAAATGGTACTTTTCAAAAAACACATTCAGACTTTTCATTGCAAATGTAATCTTTGGAGTCATTTGGGAATTCTGTAGCACTACCATGTAGGGCAAGGTTTTCCCTCATCTGGCTGCTCTGAATTGCCATTCCTACATCAACAGACCATTTTGAGTGTGAGTTTGTGAACTCTGTGTATGTCAAGATTTCACGCCCTGGAGGGGAGGGAAACACCAGTCTGATTTTCCAGGATAAAAATCAAGAAAGGCCTGTGTGTCGGCCTGGCTCAACCACTGATGAAGATCTCAGTGGAAACGTCACCACCGGGCGATTCTCATTAGCAGAAACGCAGAGGATGTCCAGAGTCCCTCCCACCTTTCTTTCTTTTTTAATCTTCGTTACAGTATTTCTTTTTAAATGGGACGAAATAACATGAAAACATTCTTCCAGAGAGCATATTTGAACTCTCAGTCAGCGTGCTCAGGGTCCTTACAGGTGGCGTCTTTTCTTCGCCCGTCGTTCCTCCCACCCTGAGCTGAGTGTCTGCAGTCCCAGGCACCTCACGAGCAGCAGGGTCACCTGCTTCTCATTTGCGCCCACTTTATTCTTCATCAGACTCGACTGTTGGAATCCCTCTCCCGTCGGGGCCTCAGCCACCTCTCTCCTCCCACGACCGCCCCCTCGCTGGCCCCACATGTCCCTTTGAGGTCCTGGGTCAAGGACAGGAAGAGCCAGGCTTCCCGGCAGAACCTTGCGCAGCGCTCCACCTCGGGGTGTGTTGCCTCCACTCCCCCGCCTCCTCCTGTCCACAAATCGGCGAAAGTACTCAGCCAGTGAGCAGCACACAGGATGCTGCGTCCTCAGCTGGCTGGACATCAGCCCTGCACGTAAGCCACACAGACGCCATGTCCTCCGTCCCCAAGGATGTTCCAACCGAAGGCTGGCCGTGCTCCTAAGGCCAAAATAAAAACTCTTCACTGCTGCTGAGCTCTAAATGAACTAGGACTGCACTTGAAGCAGGGCAGACACAGTCCCCTCTGCTTCCCCCTGAAGGGGCTCTAACGGCATAAACCTACAGAAGCAAAGGGGATGGGAGATGGATGGAGACAAACGCCGAAAAGCAGAAGGACACGTCAAAGCCGGCCCTGTGGACCTGAGAGCCGGAATCTGCAGTGAAGCCAGGAAAGTCTGATTTGAACCCCAGAATCCCCAAGAGACTTGGCACTGGCAGTGTCCAGTGTCCTCAGAGGCGAGGGTGAGGGTGGGTTGGAAACAGGGGGCTGGTCATCTGTTTGTATAAGAAACAGAACGCAGGTTCCTTCCCCACCTCCAATGGCGGGGGGCAGCTCGTGCAAGTCCTAGCAGGGGGTATGGTGGAGGGTCTCCAGGCTGGGACCACCAGGCGCAGTTGAGAACAGCATACTGTGTTGAAGCAATGAGATGAAGGCCCTCTCTCCCTGGAATGCTGGCAGCCAAGCTCTGACCAGTCCAGGCAGGAGATGGCAAGAACCTTCCTTTGGCAGCCTGGCCCGCCAGAGAAAGACCTCAGTGTGCAAAGACCACGGACTCTGGGGTTCCCCACCACAACAGCCCAGTCCGGTCCCAACACATGGGGCCACTGTCAACAAACCTTTGCCACACGCACAGAGCTTCCCACGGGCTTCCCTCGTGCGCCTCTCATGGCCAAGGAGACCCACATCTGTGGAGCGCCTCTAACGTGAAGGCACAGCCCAAAGCAAGTCAACGGGAAAAATTAAAAGAATCTTGAAGAAACAGAATCCGATGGGGAGACGAAACTTCAAAAAAGTAGTGTTCTTAAAGAGATCAAAGAAAACATCACCCTGGAACAAGAAGAGTGTCCATTCTGGGCAGCTAACAAAATACCTGAGGCTGCGGGATGGGTAAAGAAGGCACCTCTCTCACACAGTCCTGGAGGCTGGGAGTCCAAGATGAATGCACCTGAGGTTTGGTGTCCTGTGAGAGCCCTCTCTGCTTCAAAGATGCTGCATCTCCCAGGGGGCAGGAAAGCCGTGTCCTCACGGTGGAAGGTGGGAGGTGAGAGAGAGAGACCAAACGCCCTGTGAAGCCCTCAGATAACAGCATTAATCCATTTGTGAGGGTGGAGCCCTCATGCCCTGAACAGTTCCCAAAAGGCTTCATCGCCAACATGGTTGCATTGGGGATCGGGCTTCCAACACATGAATTCTGGGAGACACATTCAGGTCACAGCAAGAGGATGCCATTTAGAAAGACCGTCCCGGAACATCAACAGCAAAACACAGTAACTTGGGAATATAAAACATGGTGGAAGAACTTAAAAGCACACTGGAAAGCTTAGAAGATAAAGCTGAGGAAACCTCCCCCAGAGTAGGACAAGAAAGACACACATGGGAAGGGAGAAATCCACAAAGTGAGAGAAAGGTGTCTTTTAAATGAGGGCATTACTACAGGAGAGCCAGCATCCATCTGACAGGAGTTCCAGGAAAAGAGAACAGAAACCAGAAGGGGGGGAATCGGTGGAATGACCCACGGAGACTCCAGGACCCTGGGAAGTGATTCTCTGTATCTGGAATACCAGCGAGAGCCTATGCCTGACTGGTGCTAACAGCAGCAGCGTCCCAAGCATTTTGCAGATATCCACTCATTTAATTCTCAGAACAGCCCGACAAGGTAGGTCCTAGGACTTTAACTCAGCGAGTCCCTGGAGCGCGCGTCTCACTTAACCGCAAGTGGATTCCAACTCACATCATGCTGGGATTTCAGAACCCAGAGGACAAAGAAACATGAGCACTTCCAGAGTCAGAAAGGCAGGTGACGCACAACGATGGCTCGAGCAGACTCCTCGACAGCAAAGTGAGACATTAAGATAGAGCAGTGCTTTCGCAACTCTGATGAAAACTAATTGCCAGTGCAAACTGAGCTCTTGAATACACTATCAGTTAAGCTGGAGGAGAGAATACAGCTGCTGTCAACATGTAGAGCCTTCAGGAAAACGTACCTCCCATGGACCCTTTATGAGGAAAATGCTGGAGGAGAGTGAGCAAACCTAAGGGCACAAGGAGTTCAAGAAACGGGGTCAAACAGAGAAAGAAGGCCTCTCCAGGGTGACAGGAGAGCCGTGGGCTTCCCAGTTCAGAGCTGGTAAGAAGGCTCTGAAAGACACGTTTCCAATAAAGTGAAACTGATTGAATACCTGACCTGTCTGAACAAATTAAGAGTCACTCTAGGTTGGGAGTGGTGCTCATGCCTATAATCCCAGCATTTTGGAAGGCCAAGGTGGGAAGACTACTTGAGCCCAGGAGTTCAAGACCAGTCTGACCAACATAGCAAGATCTTGTCTCTACCAAAAAAAAAAAAGAAAGCCAGGCAGAGTGGGGCACTCCTGTAGTCCTAGCTACTACTTGGTACTACTTGGGAGGCTGAGACGGGAGGCTTGCCAGAGCCCAGGAAGTTAAGGCAGCAGTGAGCCATGATCATGCCACTGCACTCCAGCCTGGACGAGAGTGAGACCCTGACTCAAAAAAAAAAAAAAAAGTGACTCTAGCAGAGTCAAGGCTGAATTTGTGAGAAGAGAAGGTGAAGTGAGGGGAGAAGAAGATGGGGAAGGGAGACCTTTTAACAGAGAAGTGAGGCCTTCACACCCACGCTTGAGGAGTTTAGTCCAGTCCAGCATATTTACCGCTTGCTGCAGGGATCGTCAGGGCTAAACACCCAGCATATGAGGGGGACCCAAAAAACCTGGAATTACCTTTTGGAGGGTGGGCCTCTTGTAGGACAGGCTTCCCCCACTTGGTGAGTGTCCTAGGAGCCCATCGGCATCTGTGCTGGAGTTGTGAGGGGCTGTGCTCGGCTTCAGTGGATTCTTCTTTCAATGCATTTGCCCATTTTATGATGGGTGATTTGTGATTGCACCCGCCCACGCTGTGCTGAGTGTTCAGCAGCTTTTCACCAAAAATGGCAGGAAACCCATGCTACACCCTCCCTGTTCACCTGATCTTACCCTGAGCAACCTTTTTTTTGTTTTCCCAGATGAAAAAAGTCCTCAAAGGGAAACATTTTGCCGAGGAGGAAGAGGTGAAACAAAAAACGGCAGAGGCACAAAAAGGCATCAGAACTGATGAGTTCAAAACTGTTTTGAGCCGTGAAAAGTGCATCTCCACAGGTGTATTGCATCCAACGGAGAGGACTTTGAAGGTGACCAAAGTTTAAACATGTAAAAAGAAATACATATTTTTTTTACAAATACGAGGATTTTTGGGTCCCCCTTATACACAAACGGATAAGACGACTGTCTGCCTTTTCATAACTAAAAGCAATAATGGGAGGTTTGGACCTGCTTGCAGGATCACTGACCGTTTAAACTCCAAAGACTCCTCCTGCGGGCCAGGAGGAAGGAGAAAACAAGCCTCTAGGAGCAGAAGAGCTGGGGCGATGAGCTGGATTTCCCTCCAAGGCTTCTTCCTCGGACCAGCTGCTCCCCCCTCACAGGCATTCGGCTGCAGCAGGGGCCACTTCTTCAGGCGCCCTCTTCCAGTCCCCATCCCACCCGGACACCTTCTTAGGGGAGGCCAGGATCCTCCAGAAGGCCCTAGAAGTAGAGCAGTGGGGGGCAAGCTCCACCGACGGAGGACAGCATCCATCAGCTCACGCCCCAATGCAAGAGACTCGCTCGATTCTGCCAGTGGACGCAAAGCCAACGGCCACTCTCGGACAGCCGAGCCTGACGAGAACCCTGACAACTGTCATCCGAGGGAGAGAGCCAAGGAAAGGGCGTGCTCCCGGGGATCATTCTTCTGCCAGGCTATTTCTGTGAAAACGTAGCCCGGGGTGGCCAGGGAGCACCCCCGCAATCCCGCACTCGGGGTGTTAGACCCAGGAGTTCTATTCTCATGTCTCCTTTGTTCTGGCATCTTGGGACTTCCATCTCTCAAAGGTCAAACAACCAGGAGCATGAAATGCAGCCAGTGTGCACAACCCTAGAGCCTGGGCTGCAGGGCCTCCACCAACCGCTGGGTGAAAGCCGCAGTACCCACTGGCCACGTCCGCAGTTTGCAAGGGCTCCCGGCCTTTCGACCAGCCACCTGCACACCCAGGTCAGCCTCCAGGTGCGTTCCTGAGGCCCCTGTCCATCTCCTCCGTTAAACCACGGGATTCCTGGAACAGAAGCCATTACAAATTTCACAGAATTTGAAAGCCAAACATGACTCTAGTTCGCTTCTTCCGTAGCTGAAACAAATGAAGTTCAAACTCTCTCTGCAAGGTGAGAGAACACAGTCTCTCAGCAGAGCATCGTGGTACGTCCGCAGCCCCCGTGGAGTGGGTGGTTAGGACAGACCTGGAACTGAGGATGAGGGAGCTGTGCATTCTGTGGTGGCTCACAGGGGCCCGTGACTAAAGCGTGGAGGGGCAGCCTCGCCTTGCAGCCATGCCTGTCATTCCCACACGGGCCATGCCGATCCACCCGCA
>CAUYQG010233252.1:0-12659 GCA_963574415.1 Tarsius wallacei | reverse complement strand
GGCATGAGCCGCCGCACCTGTTCCAAAAATTTTGATCATGGAAAAAACAGTAGTGTGTTCTGCTAAAGAGCAGAGTGACAATACGGAGAATCTGTGAGCAGGAGGGTGGAGCTAAGGGAGATAAAGGGACAGGAAATAGGCAAGAAAACCTAGACACATGGACACAGCTCCCACCCACCCACCCATGGGAGTCTAGGGGAGGGGACATGGTAGACAGCTTGGAAGAGAAGCTCGGAATATAGGAGACTAGAGGGTCTAGACTGAGAGCCCAGGGATAGAGGAGTAAAGTCCCCTAGCTGGGGACATGATGGTGTGACAACCTAAAGAGACACTGAGAGAGAGAGGCTCTCCATAGAAAAGAGTTTACTTGGGAGTGAGGGGGGATTTGCAAACCCAGGGTACATCTGTCATGGTGAACCATGGGGGTATAGGTGTACCCAGGAAGATGAAAAGCAGAGGTGAAAGGAAGAGGGTTCCATAAGTCACTTTAAAATAATAATCCTGGGCTACAAGGATTAATAACAAGGATGAGGTCAGGCCAAGGTGAACAGGCATTTGGGGGCAGACATTCCAGTGGAGGTAGCTTTTGTGCAAAGTTGTGGTTTTCTATGCAAGATTACAGTGTGGTGAATTTCTTGCGATAGTTCCTGTTATCAGGCAAATCGTATGAGGAACTCCCCCCTCCCTCTATGACTTCCTGGCTCCATGGAGTTTGGTTCTGATGTAAATGAATACGTTTTGCTAGAGCACTTCCACATTCCTCCCTTTCTGATCAGGATTTTTATCCAAAAGCGTTACTGATCTGTCATCTTGTGGTTAGGATTAAATTGTCTCTCAGTGCTGGAATGGATGAACCAGTCCTGGTTGGTCTGATCTCACACTGGAGGGAAATGGTTTCTTTTTGGTTTAGGTTTGTTTGTTTGTTTTGAGTTGGAGTCTTACTCTGTCGCCCAGACTGGAGTGCAGTGGCACAATCAGGGCTACCGCAGCCTCAAACTACTGGGCTTAGGTGGTCCTTCTGCCTCAGCCTCTTGAGTAGCGGGGACTACAGTGATGTGCCACCACACACAGCTAATTTTTTTATTTTTTGTAGAGATGAGGTCTCGCTATGTTGCCCAGGCTGGTCTTGAACTCCTAGGCTCAAGCAATCCTCCCGCCTTGGCCTCCCAAAGTGCTGGGATTACAGGCCTGAACCACTGTGCCTGGCTTCATTTCGTAGGAACTCTCAATGCATTGGATTAAAAGCCGCTCACCCCAGAGAGCTGTGAAAAGCTTGTGGGCCCTTGTTCTTACCCTTCTCTCCTGTAAGCATTTCCTTAGTGAGGATTCCCTGCTTCCCAGGCTGCCAGAGTATACTCCTATCTCATATGTGCAAAGGACCAGTCTCCTGCGTGTCTTTAGGATGTAGTCTCTCTCCTGTACTCAGTGATTTTTGACTTGAGTTTCATTATTTCCAGAAGATACAGATTATAGTCTATTTATTTATTTGTTTGTTTATGAGTCGAGGTCTCACTGTGTCTCCCAGGCTAGAGTACAGTGGCACTATCACAGCTCACCACAGCCTTGACCTCCTGGGCTCAGGCGATCCTCCTGCCTCAGCCTTTCGAGCAGCTGGGACTATAGGCATGTGCCATCACACCCAGGTAATTAAAAAAATTTTTTTTTGTAGAGACGAGGTCTCACTATGCTGCTCAGGCTGGTCTCGAACTCCTGGGCTCAGTTGATCCTCTTGCCTCAGCCTCCCAAAGTGCTGGGATTACAGGCATGAGCCACCTTGCCCAGCCCAGATTATAGAATTTAAAGGGAGCAAATCCCGTGTAGTAGACTCAATGCTTCCTGAGGTCCCCTAAGCTTCGCGGAGGACCCGTCATCTTGCCATCCCTCAGGAAAGCCCCCTGCAGTCTCTAAGGAACGAGCTCCTCCCCATTCCAATGGGTTTTTGCTTTAACCTACTCCTTTGCTTAGGGCAATTGCTAAAAGCCAGTCCTCTGAAGAGCCAATTTGCCAAATGACCAGCTCTCCAATTTACTGTTTCTTTGAACTAATTCGTTTTAGTTGAGCAGTTTTCAATTTGTGTCCATATCAGCACATTCAGACTGCTCATTCTGTCTTTGCCTCAGCGCCCTGCAGAGGGGCATGTGAGGTGTATAGATGGGATTTGAGCAGACGCCAGGAGAGTCTGTTTGAAGCATATAATCTTGACTGTGCAGAATTAGGATGAAGCGATTCTTTACTGAAGCAATTGTCATCAAACAAATATTTCATATTGCAGAATACATTCAAGACTGTATTCAGTGATATGCTCGCCATAATTCTTTTTCCCCATGGATATATATTTTCAATCTGGAGGTGTGAAAAGGGCTGCTGGTTGTCTGTGTGATATCCAGTCTGCCTCTTCCTTTAACAGAAACTCCTTTTGGGTGGGGGGGAGCATCATTGTGCCCCATAAATGAATCACATTTCCCTGCCTCCTTGATGGCAGAGAAGGCTGGAGAGATGGCAGCAGCCTCAATAAAAGAGTCCTGTAAAGGACTCTTTTATTCACTTGAAAGGCATGCTCTCTGCCTTCTGCTTACATTCTTCCTGCCTGGAATGTGATCACAATGGCTGGATCAGCAGTGGTCATGCTAGGACCATGAAGTGACCTTTATGATGAATACTGAGAGACTGAATATACACACAGACAACAGTCAGACCACATGTAGAACTCTGGCCAGGTGCGGTGGTTTATACATGCAATTCCAGCATTTTGGGAAGCCAAGGTGAGAGGATTGCTTGAGCCCAGGAGTTTGAGATCAGCCTGGGTAACATAGTGAGACCTGATTTCTACAAAAAAATTTTAAAAATTAGCTGGGTGTGGTGGTGTGCACTTGTAACCCCAGTTACTTGAGAGGCTGAAGTGGAAGGGTCACTTGAGTCCAGGAGGTCGAGGCTGCTGTGGGCTGTTATCGTGTCACTGCACTTCAGTCTGGGCAACAGAGTGAGATCCTGACTCAAAATGAAATGAAATGAAATAAAATAAAATAGTAAAATAAAAAGAACTCTGACTAGTCCAGAAACCAAGTCATTACCCACAGTGACCAGCCAGGAAGCCAACCTGCTATCTCAAAGTCAGATTATAGGAAGTTAGACGGCTGTCTCTAGAACCTGTTTGAGGAAGCTGAACAATAACCTCTGTAACACTTGGCCCCAAGTGTCCAGGACTTGGTCAGTCACTGTCAGCTTCTCTAGTTCTTTAGTTGTTGCTTTCAATTTTGGAATAACTAGAAAAAGCCAAATGTGCACCCCTAGCCAACCCCATGGGATGCCCATTTCCAGTGAGAGTGCTTTATGATCCCAGTATCCCCAGAGCATACCTGGAGCCTGTCTGCCGCCAAGCTCTTCCTGTCTCTCCCCGCCCTTGAATCTGCCAGTGCAGGTGAGGGAAGTCGACCTCCTGACCACAGTAGGCTCTGAACATGCAGCCCCTGCCTGTTCTTGTCTGTATGGCCTTTGTTTCCACACCCCGCTTGCTAAGGCTGACAGAGTAGAAACAGAAAAGGACCTAGAATTCTGACACATGGGGAACCTGGGCTACCAGCCCAGGACTGTGCTGGGAAGTAGGATTAAAAACACAATCTCTCAACACAGGAAACCTGCCACAAAGGTAGAGAAAGAAAACAATTTCATTATCGAAAAGGCATTTAAATGGAATGTGATGTGGTCCCAGGAACCCACCACAGGGGTAGCAAAGACTGTAGGAATCTCACTCTTTCATATAGCTGAGTAGTTGCAACTTACTGCATCCATGTTTTCAGGACACAATTGCTCAAATCACTGTGTCTTTATGACAAGTAGTCTCTGCAATTTGGAGTCAGGTGATGCTGAAGTTAGGACCATTTTCTTTCGGGAAATTGTGAGATAGAATGTTATTTTCCTTGGTGATTCAGAGAGATGACTCCCAGACCCTTGAGGAGTTGAGACTGGCAAGAGGCATTTGACCTCACGACTGCATATTGCTAGACTTTTTTTTTTTCTCCTTGAGCCAGAGTCTCACTCTGTCATCCAGCTGGAGTGCAGTGGCACAATTGCAGCTACTGTAGCCATGACCTGCTGGGCTCAGGCGATCCTTCCATCTCAACCTCCCAAGTAGCTGGGACTATAGGAGCACACTACCATGCCCTGCTAATTTTTTATTTATTGTAGAGACGAGGTCTCACCATGTTGCCTAGGCTGGTCTCAGACTCCTGGGATAAGGCAATCCTCTCACCTTGGCCTGCCAAAGTGCTAGAATTATAGGCGTGAGCCACTGAGCCTGGCCTTAGACTTATTAATACAAGAAAAAATAAACCTCTATCATGTTCATGTTACCAAAATAAGTCACTCTTATTTTCTTATTTTGATTATTATATATTTTTTGAGACAGGATCTTGCTCTGTTGCCCAGGTTGGAGTACAGTGGCACAATCTTAGCTCTCTGTAGCTTTGAACTCCTGGGCTCAAGCAATCGGCTCACCTCAGGCTCCCAAGTACCTGGGAGTACAGGGTGCACACCACCATGCCCCGCTAGCATACCCAGGGATGCCAAAAATGAATACATATTTTAAGAGATGTTCACCATAATCAGAAGTGTCTGGACACTGATGGTAACCATTCTGAGCACCTCTTGTAATTGCAGAAGTCAAATGTGACTTGTATTCATCTTATTGAGTATTACAATTTTAATAAATTTTTTCCTTTCTTAAAATGTGTATACATTTTTTTGGCACCCTGTGTATAATTTCAAATATATATATATATATATATATATATATATAAATATTTTTTTTTTTTTTCTTTTTTTGCAGAGATGGAATTTAGCTATGTTGCCAAGGCTAGTCTCAAGTGATCCTCCCGCCTCAGAGCACTGGGATTACAGGTGTGAGCCACCACGCCTGGCCATTATTTTGATTTTTTAAAACAATAACTAGCAGCCAAACACAATATCTAACCAATGCACAGTTCCCCTTCCCCCAAGTCTGGAAACTCTTTCTCATCTTGAATATTGTTCCTTCCATTTTCTCCTTATAAGATGTATGTTTGAGCTTCTTACTCTATCTTCTTAAACTTGTCTAAAGTTTTCTTTAATGTTTTTCAACTTTTATCTTTCTGTGCTACAGCACTAGCTTCCAGTTCATTCTTTCTTTAGGGGTACCTAACTTATTGTATAATCCTTATATCAAATACTTATGTCAATGAATCATAATAAACATATCTAACATGTTATTTGCTTTTAAAAACACTCTTCTTTAAAACATGGTAACTTGTTTCATTATTTATGGATACTATCTTTAATCTATATGTTACTTAAAATAAATTCACTTTGAATAAAGACATAGATATCTTAAAAACAAGAGGATAGAAAAACATATACTGTGCACGTACACACTATAAAAACAGATGGGGTATAATATTAATATCAAACTAAGCTGATTTCAGTACAAACCTTCAAGTTGCAAACTTTCAAAGATGTGAATGTGGGTTTGCATTTTTTGAGGAGGCATTGTTAGTTTTTGAAGCACAGGGCCCAAACAGGGGACTTACTGTACGAGCGATGTTACCAGGATGAAAGTCATCAGAATAAAAATGGAGTCACTTGTAAAGAAGGCCATTATAGAGGGTTTTTGTGCATAAATGTCTGACAACAAAACTATCACAAAAAAACTCTGCAAAAACCACAACCCTGCACAAAGGCATTGCAACATTACACAAAAAATACTTCTGCAAGGATATTTGCCCAACAAATGCCTGTCCAACCTCAGACTGGCACCACCCTTGTTATTGATCCTTATTACCAGGGACAATCATCTCAAAAAAATTATGTGATCCTCCTCACTTTTCCTTTAAAACCCTTTGTCTTCCTTTACCTCTCTGAATAACCAGACTTTACTATGGCATGTGGATTCCCACTGCAATGACCTACTCCCAAATAAATATCATTTGCTCTTAGGAATCCTCTCTCTGTTGGTTATTTAGGTTGACACAAGAGATAAATAAAGATATCACATAAAGATTAAGGGGTCATCATCAAGACACCACAATCCTAATGTTTATGTACCTAACAACAAAGTTTCAAAATATATGAAAAAGGAAAGAACTTAGACATTGTAACAAGCCGGGCTCGGTGGCTCAGCCTGTAATCCCACGCCTTGGGAGGCTGAGGTGAGTGGAATGCCTGAAACCGTGGGTTCGAGACCCGCCTGGGCAACTTGGTGAGACCTCATCTCTACAATAAATCAAAAAATTAGCTGGGTGTGGTAGCGCGCGCCTGTAGTTCCGGCTACTTGGAAGGCTGAGGTGGAAGGATCGCCAGAGCCCAGCAGGTTGAAGCTGCGGTGGCTGGGAGCGGCCACTGCACTCCAGTCTTGGCGACAGAGTGAAACTCCAACTCAAAAAAAACAAAAAACAAAAAAACATTGTAACAAATCCACAATTCCAGCTGGAGACATCCACATTGCTTTTTACTAGAGCATGTAGACAGACTCCTTTTGCTTGGAAACTGGCCTGCCTTATCTTCCTAAGGCCCTTGGTGGGGGGAGTGAGACTTCCCTCTAGCCAGGAGTCAGACTGGGCATGAGTTTGTTGTTATGATTATCTCGGCGCAGGCAGCGTAGACTTCAAATCTCTCCAGTTGTGGGATGCAGCTGTCTCTTGCTTAGAGAGAGCTTAGAGAACTGGAAGGCTCTTCTCAGGGTCCCCCCCAGCTTTCAGTCACTGCAGGTCTATACCACAGAGGATGCCCCTCCAAGCTTTCCCACTTTTCTACCCTTGCGACACCTCTCTGCCTTCTCTGTGGGGTTGGTCTCGGATGGTAGCTTTCTGTCTATCCTCCAATCTCCCATTCTTGACCCTTCCTTCGGTGGCAATGGATCTTTGCCAGTGTCCTGGTGGGAGAGAATTTTCTACTCCTTCCCTGGAGCAGATGGGGTTTTCTCTTTCTTTTCCCCTAGAATTAATAGATCTTTGTCAATGTCTTGGGGGAAAGAGGGTTTAATCCCTTCCCCTTAGCAGCAGCTTAAGTCTTTTGCTTATAGAAGAGACCGGGGAAAAAGAGGGTTCACACCTGCCCCGGCATGATCACCTTCTGCACACCCGTGTCACTCATAAAGACTCTCTCTGGTTGCCTGTCCTGTTCCCAATCTTTATTCGAGGGCTATGGTGGAGCATGTACAAGTGAGTGCAAGCTCCCCTTATGTGGGAGACCCTCTCTACTTCCAAGTGGTCATACAGATTGGCGTTAAGAATTTCACCAAGTCTTTCTTGCTTATTCATACGATGGTCTCCTCTTTCTTTTCTGCCCTGTGATAAAATTCGCTGCTTGGCCAAAACTGACACCAGCTTCTTGAACCTTCTCTTAGCCCCACCTGTGCACTTAAATGCATAAATCAGTGTAGCAGGAACTCCCCACCCCTGACGTCTAATCACGATCCATATCTGATCAAACTTCTCATCTCCTGCCATCCCCCAGGTGAGGTCTAATCACCCTGGCCTACCGCAAGAATCCTGCTAAGTCAGTTTAGCAAGAATCCGTCAAATTAGCTGGGTGTGGTGGTGAGCGCCTGTAGCTCCAGCAGGTGGAGGCTGCGGTGGCCATGAGCGTGCTACTGCACTCCAGCCTGGGTAATAGAGTGAGACTCCGACCCCAAAAAACAAAAACAAACACACAAGAATTCCCCTGGCCCGATGTCTTCCATCCACGTACCCCCACTCTCCTCCTTGTTATACATTTCCACTTGCTCATGCAGTACTTGATGTTGAGTTCGGTCTCTCTTCTCCACTGCAAAAGCCCATTGCTGTGGTCCCTATACCTATCCTCATGGTCCTGAATAAAGCCTGCCTTACTGTGCTTGAACACATATCATTGAATGATTTTTTTTTTCTTTACCACCTGTCAAAAATAAAACAGGTCATGTTCTCTCTCTCTCTCTCTCTCTCTCTCTCTCTCTCTCTCTCTCTCTCTCTCTGAAGAGGCCCATTCCTTTCTGGTATTCATTTACTTTGTTCCTTGTGACTCATCTCTGATAGTTTTGAGGACGATTTGACCTTTTTCACTGTTAGTGTGGGAACAATGTTCCTTGCAACTTTCTACCTTCTGAGAGGAAATAGTCTCTGTTCATTTTATTGCAGACAGAGCCTAACAGATTCACTCCATGAGCTCATTTTCAGTGGGATTACCTCCATAGGAGTCCTAGGTAATGGCAGTACCTCCCCAGGATATACATCATAAGATAAGACCACAGTGGGAAACAGCTGGCACAGAAAACTGGGTCATTGAGGAAAGTTTAATAATGAGACTATTTATAAAGCTGTAGGCAGGGGTTAGAGAATCCAGTGTCCCAGGGCCAAGGGCAGCAGGCAACTGTTGCTTTGCTTAGGTCTGAAAGGGCAAAGGAGTAATCTGTTGCTGGGACCCAGAGTGGGTGGCTGTATGGAAAGGACTGTCTGGCAAGCTATGGCTCTTAGTGAAAGATCACAGCTAATGTGGCTAGAAATAAAACAAGCAAGGACATAGAAGAACTCAACACACTGTAAATCTACATGACCAGCTCAGCATTCATAGAATGTTCCACCCCACAACAGCACAATACACATTCTTTCAAATGCCTGTGAAACATTTAACAAGACAGATCACATCATGAACCATAAATCAAACTCCAACAAATTTATAAGAATTGAGATCAAACAGGGTGTGATCTTTGATCCCAGTGGATTCAAACTATAACAAAAAGATAACAGGAAAACCTCCAAACAATTGCAACCTAAGCAATATACTTTTAAATGATCCATGGGTTGAAGAGAAAGGCTCAAGGGAAATTAAAAAGACATTGAACTGAATGAAAATGAAAACACAGCAGATCAAATATAGCTGCGGTGCACAGCTAAATCAGGGCTAAGAGGAAAATGTATAGCACTAAATATTTATGTTAGAAGAAAGGAGAACGCTCTCAAATCAATAATCTAGGTTCTAATCTTAATAAAAAAGGCAAAATAAACTCAAAACAAGCTAAAGGAAAGAAATAATAAAGACAAGTCGGGCTCGGTGGTTCAGCCTGTAATCCCACACCTTGGGAGGCTGAGGTGAATGAATTGTCTGAGCCCACGGGTTCAAGACCCGCCTGGGCAACTTAGCAAGACCTTATTTCTACAATAAATCAAAAAATTAGCCGGGCGTGGTAGCGCGTGCCTGTAGTTCCAGCTACTTGGAAGGCTGAGGCGGAAGGATTGCCGGAGCCCAGCAGGGCGAGGCTGCGGTGGCCGGGAGCGACCACTGCACTCCAGTCTGGGCGACAGAGTGAGACTCCAACTCAAAAAAAAAAAAAAAAATTACTAATAGCCACGTTTTTAAAAAGTAAAAAGAAACAGAAGAAATTAACTTCAAAACATTTTATTTAACCCAATATATCCAAAATATTATTTCAATGTGCATTCAATATAAAAATGTCCAATGTATGTACTCGATATAAAATATTTATGAGATAGTTTACAACTTTTTTATATTAGAATATTTCAAATTAGGCCAGCCATATTTAGAGTACACAATAGCCACATGTGGCTAGTGGCTGTCATATTAGATACTACAGCTCTAAAGTATGCTTTCAATCCTGGATGCCATATTTTAAGAGAAATCTGGGTTAATTTGAGTCCAAATATAATAATCAGATCTGGAAACCAGTGTAAGCACAAAACAAATGAAATGTCAAGTTAGCCTGGTGCTGTATAATTCTAAAAAAAAAAAAAAATGTGCTAGCCAGGCTCGGTGGCTCAGCTTGTAATCCCACGCCTTGGGAGGCTGAGGTGAGTGGATTGCCTGAGCCCGAGGGTTCGAGACCGGCCTGGGCAACTTGGTGAGACCTCATCTCTACAATAAATCAAAAAATTAGCCGGGTGTGGTAGCGCTCGCCTGTAGTTCCAGCTACTTGGAAGGCTGAGGCGGAAGGATCGCCGGAGCCCAGCAGGTCGAGGCTGCGGTGGCCGGGAACGGCCACTGCACTCCAGTCTGGGCGACAGAGTGAAACTCCAACTCAAAAACAAAAAACAAAACAACAACAACAACAAAAAAAGTAAATTTTTTAGACCTCTCCAAACATTTAAAGTACTATTGTAGAAAAGAGACGATAGATTTGTGCTATACTATTCCTTAAAGTCAATAATTAAAATTATAGAGGAACAAAATCCAGGTTTGACATAGAATAATTCTATTCAAACTCTAATTAAAATTAAATAGATTGTCCATGGGATCATTTAATATGAAAGTTGATTGCATTATTGTCTCTAGTTATTCACCCCCATCTATTCCTATCCAAATCCTTTTCCATGCATTTTTGAATTGCCTTCTCACTCTGGAGAAGCATTCTGTCCCTCTTCTGTCTCTGGGTTTGGCCATGTGACTTTGCTTTGCTAAAGAAAAGTTAGTTGACTTGACACAAAAGGAGTTTTTAAAGAGTACTCAGGCACTTCCACTTATATTTTTGCTCTTTCATAATCATGAAAAGGCAATGCCAAGACCATCCCACAAGGCCCTCTTAGATCATGTGAAAATCAACTGGCTCCCCCAAATATATAAGCACAGCTAAGATTCCTCAAGCAGCTCAACAAATCCAAGGCTCACTACAAATGTATGTGAGCCAGCCAAGATCAGCCAAGTCCAGGCCAGGTCATTTGAACCCTGAAAGCTTATGAGTTAAATAAGTGCTCACTGTTACATGCCACTGAGATTTTGAGATCATATTTTACGCAGCATTACTGTATAATAGATAGATTATGTAGCATTTATCCTTCAAAATTTTATAGGCCAGAATATTTTTCAACTTCAAAAAATATGCTGAACATTTAGGAACTCCCTTTTCCCCAATATTACATAAATTTTAAGTTTCTTCTTAAAGTGATAGTATACTGAAAAATAGCTAAAATAAGGACTGTTTCTTCCTTATTTCAATGCCAATATACTTGCATTATAAAAGCAAAAGCAAGAAGGACATCCTGATAAGATGTGGCATATATTTAATCTGTAGCTAAGAAAGAATATATAAAATTGAGTAAAATAGCCTTACCTGAGTTACTGTAAAGGTTGCCAAGAAATAGTTTCCGTTTTCATAGGTATCTGCAGGTAATTTTAAAAAAGGAAAATAAAAGAATAAAAAACTACTTTCTGTGTCAATTGTAATCTTGTGTACAGTAAAAATATATCTCAATGGGGTCATAATTACTTATGATTATCACCTTTCTGAGGAGCACTAAAGATAGTAGCTGACGGAATATTTCACCATGTTAGTGTGGGAATATCCAAGTGGAAAGGGATATTTTGAGCTAGGGGTTGGAAGGCTATAAATGCAAGTGAATCTGGGTTGAATTAAACATAGGTTCCACAGGTGAAGTGCAGAGGTTACTGGTTGGTTTTTCCATGCTAATATAGCAGGCACACAGCCATAACAGTTCACGTGGCTATAATGATATAGGCTCAAAGCAGAGGAAAATGGTTAGAAATTCAGGCTCCCAAGTCAGGTAGACATGGGGTCAAATCTCGGTTCTTGTACTTAGTAGTTGTGCAACCTCAGAAAAGTTACCATTTTATCAGCTGTAGAATGGAGATAATGGTACCTATTTAATGGCAATAAGGTATATAACATTCTGCTTATGCAGAATAAGTGCACAAAATTTGCCGTTCACTGTCATTAAAGTCATAATCATCTTCATCTTCATCATTCTTTTCTCCCTACACCATTCTGCCTCTGTAAAATTTCCTATACCGATTCCTTTCTATACCTCTCTGCTCCTCTAGGCTACAATAATGCTCCAGAGTACTCTGAATCTTTTACTTAATTCTTACTATGTCCATCTATCATCATATATCCTTTGTATTGCCATATGTCTCAAAAAGATAGCATTTATTATGTCTGTGACTCAACTCATAATTCAATCCTACGTTCCCACTTCTGTATTTCTTTTTTTTAACCAAGTCTGATTTTTTCAAAGTCACCAGTGACATAGTATATTAAGTCTAAATATCTCTTCATGTAGTTCAGAATTTTTAGACCTCTTTACACATCTCCTCCTTGAAACACTCCTTAGTTTATATCTACTTTCATATTCTCCTCATGTGGCTTCTATAAATTATCCTACTCTTGAAAGTCAGTTTCACTTCACATTCTGTTCTTGGCCCTTCTCCTCATTCTGTCACTTGCCAATATTCTAAAATATTCTTTCTCCGAACCAACTAACCGTCTTCTAAGTTTTTTAAACTACCTCCACTCTTGTGGAAAACAATTATAAAACCTATCTTCTAAAAGTCAGTTTTGGTTAGATAATGTCAGCTAAGCAAACACTACAGCCTCTTTTAGCAGTTACTAAAGAATTTTTAAAGAATGGTACTCTGTTAGCATGGTTATTTAAGATTATCTTTGACCTATCCATTTCATTGCCCTATGTAAGTAAAAAAAGTTTAATAAATATTCCAAGTCTGCTACGAAAATTTAAATTAAATTTATGTTAGCCAGGCTCGGCGGCTCAGCCTGTAATCCCGCGCCTTGGGAGGTTGAGGTGAGTGGATTGCCTGAGCCCGCGGGTTCGAGACCCGCCTGGGCAAGCGAGACCTCATCTCTACAATAAAAAAAAATTAGCCGGGCGTGGTAGTGCGTGCCTGTA
>CAUYQG010233250.1:0-12276 GCA_963574415.1 Tarsius wallacei | reverse complement strand
GGGCGACGGAGTGAGACGCCAACTCAAAAAAAAAAAAAAACAAAAAAAAATCTGTTTACCAATATAATGAATGAGAACTCAAGAAAGATTTTTCAAGATATAAACCAGGTATTACTGTAATAGAACAAAGCTGATGTATCTTCAAGAAATGTCTTTGCACCATACCTGACGAGAAGTAAACATTTTATATGTCATCTAATCTAAGATGCCATCAATGTTAAGAGTCACCACTACAAATTTTACTAACATAACATTTTCTAATCACTTGGAAATTTTATTTTATAATTTTTAAAAAAGCTTTTATACATAAAAGCATCAATATCTTATAACCTTTACCTTACACTTTTTTTTTTTTTACTATAACCACAATCTCTTTAATGATTTACTTGATTGGCCATGTCATAAATCCTGTGAAGTCATGCCAGCATCTGAACACAATTTTCTCTAGCAGGAATTTATTGTTTCAGGTTTGATGATTTTGAAATCTTTTTTCCATAATATCTATGACATATTCAAAGGTGTAATCCTCTCAAATTTTTATGTGTTCTCTCTCTTGAGATTCTTTTTCACAACATTGACAATCCTTTTCATACAGCACCTTGTGTAGTAAGTCTTAAAGGTCTTTATGGCCCCTGATCTAGAGGCTAAATTAGAAAAACTGTGCTTAAAAACAGGTGGATCACTGTGAATGCCTTCAGTATTGAACTCATAGGCGATTCTGGATGGCCAAGGGCATTGCCCAATATAAATAATTTAAAAGGCAATCTCTTATTGGCAAACAAACCTTTATAGACTATTTAAGGTACCATTTACAGTTGAAAGAAATGTACACAATGTAAAGATGCACTATTAAATTATAATTGCATAAAACTAAATGTAGTACATACTATTTAAGAGCAACCTCTCAAATACAATGTGACCCTAATTAACTGTCTGTGAGCACTCCTTTCTCCAGTAAATTGTGTATCAAAATAAAAATAGTTTCACAAGCTGCATTGAAATTAAAATACTTTTTGAGGTATGTTATCTCTTAGTAGAATAACTACATCTGGAATATCACCAATATTACTGAAATAGGACCTTTTAACCACTGATTAAATACCTGAATGTGGAAAAGAGTCCAAGACGTATGCTCAAATGAGGAGTGTTAGGGAAAAAGCATCAATAGAACCAATCCAGAAAAGGGTTCTTGTACAGGCTTTCTTTTTGTGCAACCAAAAAACTGGCAGCTGGAGTTTACTTTTTCCCTTCAAAACTTGGGAGTTAGCTACTTTATAGATAAGGAAAACCTTAAGTCTGACTGCATTTGCACAAAACAACACAATTAGCATATATTTTCCTGCCTCAGATCCTGGTGTTTATCTCCTTACTAATCCACATCCTCTGTGGCAGTTTTTTTTCCAATGAATAAAACACTTTTGCCTGTGTTAAAAACTTGTTCAGGAAGATACCCTTTTGTCGCAATGACTTTTTTAATGATGTCTGGGAAATCATCTGCTACTTCTTGGTCAGCAGTTCCTTCTACTGTTATCTTGCCATTGTCAAAGTCAAACCTATTTTTTTTTTCATTATCAAACCATCCTTAGCTGGCATTAAATTCTCCAGCTTTAGATCTTTCGTCCTCCTTTTGCTTTAAATTATCGTATAATGACTTTGCTTTTCCTCAAATCATATTAGAGTTTATAGGTATTTCTTTCTTATAGAAATTCTGCACATACATAAATTCTGCACAGCATATTTCTCAAAAAGTGCAAGGTTTTGACCTTGGCACAGCTACAGTGATGACTTCACAAACTCCTTGTTGTTTTTTCTTAATGATAGTCCTTTTGCTGAATTCATTGATCTTAACTGACTCTGTAGACCTCATTCTATGGTACATGTCAAGCAATTCAGCTTTTTCATGTCATATCATGACTTTTTTCTGATTCTTGGGAGCACTTTCAGCATTATTAGTGGCACGTTGTATTGGTTCCATGGTGTTAAAGTTTACAGCATTTTACTAAACACAAGAAAACATACATAAGAGCCACAGGATATCATTTTTTACTTTAATACACAATTCATTGCAAAGGTGACTGCTCATGAAGAGACAATTAGGGTCACATGGTGTTTTAAGGGGTACTCGTAACACTTGAGCCCATAACAATAGCAACAGGAAGTTGGAAATTAATACAGTAGAACAGTATGTATGACAGTTTTATGCTGTTATGATTTAATACTGCATCTTTATATTTGTATGCATTTCATTCAACTGTTAATATATTATATATGCTCTTTGTTTTGTGCAAATGTTTTGATATATTTTAACTTTTTCTAATAAATTTGTGTATTATATGATAGCAAATAATAAAATAAATTATTATCTGTGTGTATTCTATGAATTCATGACATATCTAACTTCTTAATTTTTGTTATTTTTAGATATGTAGTTTTTCTGGGGTTTTTTTCAAATTGCCACAAATCTAGAAAAACTTTCCAATATATCATTTAAAATAATCCACATAAGTAGATCTTTGCAATTCAAATTTATGTTTCAAACTTACTCAAAGCCAACTCTCTCTCTCTCTCTCTCTCTCTCTCTCTCTCTCTCTGTGTGTGTGTGTGTGTGTGTGTGTATGTATGTAAATATTTGTAAAATTCTTCTAAATTATATACAGGTAAAATAAATAATTTTCTTGTAGAGGGCTTACGAGACTAGCAATTCAAAGATGTAAATGCTGAAATGGCTTTGGAACTGTTCTTATGACTTGCTAAAGCAAACACTTTCTCAATAAACTTACTTCTATTTTTTTGTTTATGTTTGTTTTATTAAATCCAGATAGGTATAGTAGCAAATGCTTTTATAGTTATCATTATTGACTAGGTACTCTTCTAAGTGTTGTGTATATATATTTATTCATTAATCTTTGAAGTAGCTCAATAGAGCAATTACAGTTAGTATAGCCATATTTATAGGTAAAGATATAATGATATAAATTGACTAAATAGCAAATCACAAGACCTTTAAAAGGTAGAGCTAAGTGTCAAATCCTCAGTCTGGGACTCTACATTTACCACTATCTTATCTTCCTCTTCATATAGTAAATTATCTTCCCAACAAGCACTCATTGACAGTGATGAAACATTTTTAAAATATAAAAAAACGCTTGATGAAGGAGTGGAAACTCTTTAGGCTTCAAAAAAATTTAAAATTGTGAAATTTTGCGATAAGCTCAGGGAAATTCTTAAGATTATGAAAGTATCAAAGAAAGTGATCTGAAAGTGATTTGTACGACAATTGAAACTATTCATTTAAAAAACAAATTCTGCCTGGCTCGGTGGCTCAGCCTGTAATCCCGTGCCATGGGAGGCTGAGGTGAGTGGATTGCCTGAGCCCGCGGGTTCAAGACCCGCCTGGACAGGCGAAACCTCATCTATTCAATAAATCAAGAAAACTAGCCAGGCGTGGTAGCGCGCGCCTGTAGTTCCGGCTACTCGGAAGGCTGAGGCGGAAGGATCCCGGAGCCCAGCAGGTCGAGGCTGCGGTGGCCGGGAGCGGCCACTGCACTCCAGTCTGGGCGACGGAGTGAGACGCCAACTCAAAAAAAAAAAAAAAAAAATTCTGAAATTTGCTTTAAATATGAAATGTTATGCTGATCAAAATGGTTACCAGTTCATTTTCATTTCTCTGAAAAAAAAACCTTGAGGAAAATATAGCATAGTTTTCAAATACAAAACAAATTTTCTTATTTTTAGATTATCTCTCTCTTTACATTTCTCTCTAAGAGTATGTTTTATACTATGAGCAGTTGAAATACATTTTTCAAATATATCAGGCCTTTAGGACATCATTTAACTTAACTGTGCTTCAGAAAACTAAATGGTCTAATTTAGTCTGAAAATTGCAACCTAGATCCCAAAAATACCTATCTATCTCCCTAGGACTATTTTAAATAGTTAGAGAAATTGTCTCTTTAGCGTATTTGTATAAATATGTGAATTATGCTAAATACACAAAACTTCAAATGTGATCAACTTACAGGTTTTTTTTTTTTTTTTTTTTTTAGTTGGAGTCTCACTCTGTCACCCAGACTGGAGTGCAGTGGCCGCTCCCAGACTGGAGTGCAGTGGCCGCTCCCAGCCAATGCAGCCTCGACCTGCTGGGCTCCAGCGATCCTTCCGCCTCAGCCTTCCAAGTAGCTGGAACTCCAGGCATGCACTACCACGCCCGGCTAATTTTTGATTTTTTTTATTGTAGAGATGCGGTCTCGCCAAGTTGCCCAGGCGGGTCTCGAACCCGAGGGCTCAGGCAATCCACTCACCTCGGCCTCCCAAAGCGCTGGGATTACAGGCTGAGCCACCGAGCCCGGCCAATTTACAGCTTTATTTGAAGATTATTCTCTATTTTTCTTGTGAACTGTTTACCTTATTAGGAAGGATAAACAATAAATAAATATTTTTCTAACAAAGTGATTGATAACAATTTTGTGGATTTCTAGTATTTAATTAGACAAAGAATTAATAAATTTACATTTAACAATACGAATGTTATCATTCATTATCCTGCTCATTTTATTGCCCCCTATAAAATTAAAGACAGCCATAAACATTCACACATCGAGATGATCAGAATAATACAACTGAATTACTCATCAATGACAAAAAATTATTAGAATCTCAAAAACAATAGTTGAAAGGTGATTTGTTGTCAATAATTAAACTTGCATGTAGATTGAAACATTAGATTCTCTAGACTATATTGTTTCTGCAAACATTTCTCTCCAACTAGTCTTTCTTTCTGCTTTAAAATACAAGCTGTAAACCAAAATTGCTAATCAACTCTTATCTGAGTACCAAACTCTTAAAAAATAATCAATACTCCAATAATCAATGATGTTTGTTTGTTTTCTTGGAGGATGGGTGGTATTTAACATAATATATTTAAAACTTGTACAATTATGATGATTCTCCAATTCCAATTTTACAATAACAAAATGGTATTTTTGTGACAATTGCAAAAGATTAACATTTTGTGAATTCTGTCTCTACCTCATATCTGGGAATTATCCAGCAATGTGGAAACTAGGAGAAACTCAAGGACCTTCTGAGGAAGACAGACTTATCCCTGTGACAGCAAGGGTCACACATATTCCCAGTCCTATTGACGATCTGAAAAACAGAGAGTTTGAGAATAGATTGCTTTTCCCCTCTTGTGTAACATTCTGAAATATTTTTAAGAGAGGATAAAATATGACAGACTCAGTGATTTCAGAAAAATGGTGGAGTAGGCAGCTCTACGCTCCTTTCCTCATGACTAAAACATTCTTACACAATGAACAGTCATCAGAATCAACTTTTTCAGAACACACACAAAAAAGTCAGAGATGTAAAGGAACCAAGTGAATGTTGAAATCAGAAAAAGCCAACATTATAATAATAGGCATAATAATAGACATAATAATTGGGGAGAGGGTACAATAAGAGCAATAACACCACTTATATCTGTGGTGTTATTGCTCTTATTGTGTCCTCTTCCCAATTTGGTGGCAGACTTGAAGACAGTAGTCCATGTTCTCAGGATGCCAGCCTGGTCCCTGGTTTCAGAAGGAGAAGAACAGGCCTTATTTATAAACAATTGTGCAAATTTGTTTCTGGCCTAGCTGGGGACTACTAGTGCAAAGTATTCATCTTCTAGTCCAAAAAAGCAATGAGCATTGCTTAATAACACTGTTGGACAGATATCAAACAATAAATGTCTGGGGCAAAAAGTGTATTTAAAACAATTACAGTAGAATTCCTAAGACCAGGGAAGAAAAGTGGCAAGATAGTTCTTTAAAAAATTAGTGATTAAAAAAAAAAATCCTGGGAAGACCTGAAACTTTGATCTTGACTCAATCTTTGGGCAAATCTGGCTAAGTGTTGAAGGGTAGCTGCAACATAGAGTCCATTGGCAAAAAAAATGAGAGAGATCATTTCTGTATGTTTTCTAGCTTCTGGTGTTCAAATAGATCCATGTGGAAACACTTCATGAGTGCATGCTAAGAAATATATGCATGATTCAGTGAACAACACACATCAATGAATATTGCCTCTGCAAACGTAGTTGTGAGAAATTACTAGACAAATGGATTACTACAGTCTTCAATAACAAAAATAAAAATCTGAAAATGCAAAGAATCTGATTTTTAAGTGATCCCATTATAATATTCAAATATTAGACTATTACAATAGATAATATTAGACTATTACAATACTCAAATATTGCAACCTATAATCACAAGGCATAAAAGAAACAAGAAACTATGTTTCATTCAATGGTACAAAGTAAATTAACACAAACTGTGTGTGTGAAAGCCCAAACATTGGACTTAATAGACAAAGATTGTCTTAGTCTAGTTTGTGCAGCTATAAGAATACCTAAGTCTGGGTAATTTATAAATGATAAAAATTCATTTGTCATAATTATGTAGGATAGAAAGTCCAAGATCAAGTATCTAGCAGATTCACTATCTGGTGAGAGTCCATTTTATGCTTCCAAGATGGCACCTTTAACATTTCATTCTTCAGAGTGCAGGAATGTTGTGTCTTCACATGGCAAAAGGTGGAAGGACAAAAGAGGAATAACTCCCTCTATTAAGCCCTTTTATAAAGTCATCTAATCCATTCATGAGAGCAGAACCCTAATAACTTATTCACTTCAGGGCCACACCTCCCAAAACTGGTGCATCGAGAACTAAGTTTAAACATGAAATTTGTATGGGGAGAAACATTCAAACCATAACAATCTATTATGTCCCTAGCCCCCTAAAGTATATGTCCTACTCATATACAAAATACATTATTTCCATTCCAATAGTCACATTTTAACTCATTTTCGCACCAACTCAAAAGTCTAAATCTCAGTCATACTTAATCAGATATGAGTGAGACTTAAGTAAGATTCATCATAAGCAAAGTCCCCCTAGAGCTGTGAAGCCTTGTAGATCAGACAAATGATGTACCTCCAAAATACAATAGCAGACAGACATAGAATAAATATTGCCATTCCAAAAAAAGAAGAGAAAATAAGTTTCAAGTCTAAAACCCAACAAGGGAAACACAATGAAACTTTAAGGCTTGAGAATAATCTTTGACTCTAAGTTTTACCTCCTGAACACATTGAGTCTCCAAGGCCCCAGGGGACCCAACTTTCATGGCTTTGTTGGACACAGTTCCACTGCAACTTTCACTGGATGGAGTTTGGTATCTGTGGCTCTTTTAGAGTGGAATATCTCTTATTATATCTTGGGTATCTTTTAGTGCTCTTTTAGCACACTTGTAGCTCTACGGTTATGTTTATGGGGTGTTGAGGACAGCCCAGTTTTCCTGACTCCACTAGATATTCCCTTAGTGGGGAGTTTCAGCAAGTGGCTTTGCCCCTGTGGCAGTTCTCTGCCTGAATCCCAAGGTATCTTTTGAAATCTGCATGGAGGGATCCTTGCTTCCACATCTAGTGCACTCTGTAATTCTGCAGAATTAACTTCACATGGACACAGTCAAGGTTAATGGCTGTGCCTTCTGGTAGTGTGGCCTCAGCCTCACCTGGGTCTACCTGAAACTCAGCTGGGACAGTTAAGGATCACTGTGCAGAAATGCAGGGATCAGAGACTTGAGGTTGCCGTGGGAGGTGAGCCCTGAGCTCTCTTTAAGCCATTTGGTTTATTACGACCCCAGTCCTCTGGATTTGTGATGGGAGGGGTTGCCTCACAGGTCCTCAAAATGTCTTCAGGGTAATTCTCTCATTGTCTTAATGAATAGCAACTGGCTTCCTTCTATTTATACTCATTTCACCAAACATTTGCTGGGCTACACGGGATTTTTTGTATTTTTTTTTTATTCTTTACATGGCCAGGCTGAGAATTGTTCAAATCTGTATGCTATTGTTTTCTTTAAATTATTGTTAGATCAAAATCTCCCAGCAGGGCCTCCAAAATATTAGGTCAGACCCTCAGAGGAGGGATGCAGTCTGGCACTGTGTGAAAGATGCAAAGAATTGCACAGAAGTTAGATTGGAAAATATAAATTATTTAGAAAGTAAATTGGAGAGAGAGAGAGGAAATTCACCTCCTCAAGGTAGGGGAGAGGGCCAAAGCTAAGAACCGTGGTCACCATAGCTCAAAGAGCCACGTAGCCAGACCATAGCTTAGCAAAGCAAGGTGAAGGGCTGCTTGAAGTCGAATTTTAAATCTTCACTTTGATGGGGGCAGATCTTTAGGGTGATGGTCTGTTCTGTGTCATCCTGAAGGGGACAGATAAACACAGGTACTGATGTCAGGTGATAGATGGCAAGCAGATGGGTTGGTTAGTCACATGATTGCATCCATGTTGATGGGGTCTGTGTCATGAAGGTCATGAAGGGTTGATTAGTTTAACCTGTTTACCAAACAATCTGAAGAAGAGGTTATAAGACAATTGTTAATAGTTACCTCTGAAAACCAACTCTCCTTGCCTAGTGATTAGAGGTTAAATTAAAGTGAACTGCTAGAAAAACATGACAGAACTAAGCAATGTTAAAATGGCTGCTCATTGGCTATATTGACTCTATCTGATATCCTTTCAATTATAAATTGCATCTTTAAATAATTTCTCTTTTCTCATGTTATTCTATAAGTAAAGAAAAGCCATGCAGCATCCTAAACAGTTTTCTTCTTAGATTTCTTCTGCCAAATATTCTCCATCATTACTGTTAAGTTTGTTTTCCACAAAGCCCTAGAATATGACACAATTCAGCCAAAATCTTTGCTACTTTGTAACAATAATGGCTTTTCTTTCCATTTTCAACAAGATATTCTTTATTTCTATTTAAAACTTCATCAGAATGGCTTTTAATGTCCAAATGTCTACCATGATTCTGTTAAGCACCATGTAAACAATATCTAAGAGTAATTCATTTCTTCTCTTCAGTTTATTATTCTTTTGACACCCTCACCAGAGTCACCCTTAATGCTCCATATATGATAAAGTAACCTTTTCCAAGTATTTACTTCAAAACTGTTCCAGCTTCTACTTATCACCCGTTCAAATGTCAGTTTTACATTTTTAGTTATTTGTTATAGCAACACCCCACTTTTCTGATATGAATTATTATCTTAGTCAATTTTGTGCTTCTATACAGAAAGCCAAAGACTGGGTAATTTATAGATAACAGAAATTTATTGCTCACAATTCTAAAGGCTGAGAAGGAAGAACATAATGGAGACACTAGCAGGTTTCTTGTTTGGTAAGGGTTTGCTCTCTTTTTCCAAGGTATCAGCTTGAACACTGAATTCATAAAAAGAGTAACATTTTGTGACACATAGCAGAGGGTAGGAGGACAAAAGAAGAATGAACTCCCTCCACCAAGTTCTTTTATAAAGGATCGCATCCCTTCTGTGATGGCAGAGATCTAATAACTCAATCATCTTAATCCCAAAGGTTGCATCTCCCAATAATGTTGCATTGGAGATTCTTTCACATAAAATTTGAAAGTACAAAAACCTTTAAACCATAGAAAAGATATTAAAATAAGGGCAGGAGGAAGAGAAAGGGGTTAAAATATTATTTTGTCCTTGATCAAGTAACACCATTCTTTTAAATCCTTAACAAAACATAATTACTCTAAATATTCCCCTTTTTCACAGCATTAGTCTCAACAGCTGCATACTTTTTGCTCCTACATTATTTTATAAGTATTTCAAACATATTCTAGGCTGTGTGCAAGTATGAACAGACCATAGCTCTCCCAGTCTAAAATGGAACTAGTTATGTTAATTTTTTGCCATTTCACTGCTGCAAAAGGACTAAAAGAAATGAAGAAATAGAAGGATGAAAAAAAGATGACTACATTAATAGAAAGATAGAAATCACAAAAAGGAAAAAACGTTCTGGTAAGAAAAATATGATTACTTAAATAAAAAATTTATCAGAGAGGTTGAAAAGCAGATTTGAACAAACAGAAGACAGAATCAGTAAACATGAAGATAAAAATTTGAATTTTGGTGTAAAGGAAAAAAAATGAAATGAACAAAGCATGAAAACTATGAAATGCCATCAAGAAGAAAACAAAAATACATGTGATCACAATTCAGAAAGTGAGTGAAAGCAAAAAGAGAAGAAAGTATATTTAAAGAAATAATGACTAAAAACTTACAAAACTTGATGAAAGACATAAACTTACAAATCCAAAAAATTCAGCAACACTCAAGTAAAATAAACTCAAATAAACCCACACTGAGTCATAATCACACTGTTGAAAGCCAAAGATAACAGAAAAATCTTGAAAGCAGCAAGGGAGAAGTGACTCATCGTTTACAAGGGATTATAGATAAAATTAATAGCTTCTCATCAGAAATCACAGGCTCAGAAAATTTTATGGCACATTTACAGCATTTAAAGACAAACTATCAAGAAAGGCAAACTATCAAGAAATATTTTCTTATTTGACAAAACTGTCTTTTAAAAATGAGGACGACATTTTAAAACATCACCAAATAAAGATAAATATATTTGTACCCACTAAACCAGCACTACAAGAAAAGCTTAAAAAAAGTCCTTCAAATTAAGATGAAAGCACCATAGACAGTAATTTGAAGTCATATGAAGAAATAAAAATCTTCAGTAAAGATAATCATGTGGGCAAACATAAAAACCAGCATTATGAGATTTTTGGTTTGTAACTCTACTTTTTATTTCTTATATGGTTTCAAAAATAAATATATAAAAGTAATTATAAATATATGTCCTTGGACACACAATGTATAACAATGTAATTTCTAACTCCAAGAACATAAAGAGTAAGGGAATAGACCTATATAAGACCAGAAATTTTATATTTTATAAAAGTTCCTATTGGTATAATTTTAAACTACATTTTTATAAATGTAAGTTGTTTAATACAATTGTCATGGTGTTTACATAAGAAATTTATAAAATATATACAATAAAGGAAATGAGAAAGGCATTATGATTGTTAATTTTATTTGTCAACTTTACTAAACCATGGAATACCCAGATATTTGGTCAAGCATTATTCTGTGTGTTTCTGTGAGTGTTTTTGGTTGAGTTTGAAACTAAGTAAAGCAGATTGCCCTACCTAATGTGGCTGTGCCACGTCCAAATAGTTGACACTTAAGTAAAACAAAAAGGTCAAATGCCCACTGAGTATTAGAGAAATACTCTTGCCTAATTGCATTCAAACTGAGACTTTGTTCGTTTGTTTGTTTTGCCTTTGGACTTGAACTAAAGCATTGACTCTTGATCTAAGTCTGTTAGGCTTTAGACAGGAAGTATACCATGGCCACTCCTTGTTTTCTAACCTCCAAATACAAATGAGAACTAAATCATTAGGACTTCTGGGTCTCCAGCTTTCTGTCTCCCTAACAGATCTTGGGACTTGTCAGGTCCCATATTCATGTAAGCCAATTTTACACACACACACACACACACACACACAGACACACACACACACATTTTTTTTTTTTTTCTCTATTTGGTCTGCTGTAACAAAATACCATTAACTGGGTACCTTATAAACAACAGAATTTTTTTTTCTCACAGTTTACAGTTATGGTGCAGTCAGATTTAGTGTCTAGTGAAGGCCTACCTTTTGGTTCATAGGTGGTGCCTTCTTGCTGTGTCCTCACATAGTGTAATGGGACAAGACAGCTCTCTGGTGACTCTATCATAATGATACTAATTCTATTAATGAGGTCTTTTCCGTCATTATCTAATCATATTCTGAAGGTTCAACATCTAATGCTATTATATTGGTGATTTGGTTTCAATATATGAACTTCATGGGGACACAAATATTCAGACTATAGTGTGTGAGTGTGCCTATATAATGTGATATAATTGCATATGTGTGTGTGTGTATGTGTGTGTGTGTTCCAGTCTCTGAAAAACTCACTCTGATACAAATATTAGTACTAATATAATTTTACCTAACTCCTACTTTTATATATAGCAGATTCAGAACTCTTTCAGTGAAGGGTGTGATAAGTTTGATATCTAAAGCCCTAACACTTGGAATATGTCTTTCAAAATAAATAGGGAAAATTTACATCATTCAAAACTTTGTATCTTGAAGCTATAATGCTGAATTAGGGCTAATAAACTTGTTTACACAACCCCAAGTGCATAAATGACCACATGCCTATCACAAAGTTCAACAAACAGAATCATTCATGGTGCTTTCATCGTATCGATTCTTCAGGTTGTCCTACACCCACTGTTCCCTCTCTCAAATCCTCACCATCTCTCTCTAATATATTAATCAAA
>CAUYQG010233246.1:0-13764 GCA_963574415.1 Tarsius wallacei | reverse complement strand
CCCACTCCCTATCCAACTCCACAAGACCCCCAACCAGCTACTCATCCTAAACCTCCTCCCTCACTACCCGATAACACGCCAGCAGCAACCATGGCATCTTCAGCAGAAACCGATTGTGCCCACCACCTCCTCCTAGTCCCCATTCCCTTCACCTGCCCATATGCACTCTGGAAATCCCTTTAAATCTCTAGATCCTGCTCACCAACTTCCACTTAGAGAAGTGGCCAGGGTGGAAGGTATTATTAGAGTTCATGTTCCCTTTTCTATGTTTGGTCTCTCTCAAATTGATTCTAGACAAATCCTCTTTACTCCATGGGGCCCAGGGGAGCCAAAATGTTACTAGATGCCGCCCCGAGAAGCCAAACCCTTGAACATCCCGGTCCTTTGCCCAGCCTAGGAAGCAGTGAGAACGACATTACCCAGATGACCATGCGCCAACAGGCCTAGGCGATGAGCCAATGAAGACTCAGGGGCGGGGCATTTCTGATAGTTCTAACTCTTTGGGGGCGGAACTTCCGGTCCCCTCTTGGGGGCGGACATCTTGGCTTACCTCTGGTCTCTTGTCATCGCTGTGTCAGGCCCGAGGTGTCCGAGGGAGAAGCTGGAGAGGATCACCGTCCCCTAGCACAAGAATCTGAGGGTGGGCGGTGGTGATAACGGCTTTGCCCGGGTCCCCGCCCATATCGGTCTTTCCCGTCCCCGGTCCGCTCTCAGAGTCCGATGGCGGCGGCGGCGCTGAGGGGCCAGTCTCAAGCAAGTGCTGCTTTCTCCGCCCTCACCCACCCAAGTCCTAAAGCTCAGTATAGGGGCGCCCAGACGCTTTTCTGCAGCCCAGACCCCTGTGCCAAGGACTGTGAGGTGCTGGTGGGTGGAGTCCCTCTTTCTGACAGTGAGATGGGGTCACGGAGTGTGACAGGCAGAGGGACCGGCACGTGGAAAGGCTTGGAGGTTCGACCCAGCCGGGAGGATTCGGGAAACCCATGTCAGGTGTGTGCAAAGAACAAAATGTGAGGCAGCGGATTGCCCCACTGCCGTTTTCCAGAACACGGGAGTTATAGCGTTTGGACAGAAGAGGGACGTGGCTTCAATGACGCCTTTGAGAGTTTCACAAGAGCTGTTCAGAGGATCACGCTGGAAGGAGAATGATGATAGCAGGCACAGAAGGACTTCGTCTTTTACCGGGTCGCATAGCTAGTAAAAGTCAGCACCAAGGACTGACAGCCAGATATGATGCGGCCATCTCAGGTCACCCGGCAACAGGGAAGCCATTGAGCCACACCGTGGTCACTTGCCTCTCAGAACTTCTTGTCTTCCACATGTTGCCACTAGTATAGAAGCACTTACAGACCCTACGAGGGTGACTGGGGGATGTCCAGAACCTGATTTGTCCCAGCATTGTGATCTCTTGGACTGTGGTGTCCTGGGACCCTTCTCCTGCCACTCTTCCAGGCATTGGGTGTGTTGACCCTGAACAGGTTCTTTGCCCAGGATCCTCAGTTCAAGCCAGAGGTTATATGGGATGGTTTTTATTGCTGATAAATAATAGAATGATATGTGAAAGTTTGTCCCAGACACAAATTGGTTTTTGGAGATGATTGGAGCTGAGGATGATTCAGAAAAACCTCTCAATTCTCATTTCTTACTCATGGGAACAGAGAGCATGGATACAGGAGTTAGATGTGAAATGGGTCTCTCAGATGTTGGGTGTCTATTGTGGAGGTGACAGGAGAAATGGGGGGTCTGGAGCAAAGAAAGTATCTGTCCCAGACCTTGTCAGGTTCGCTATGACTGAGCTCAGACAACAGGCTGTGAGTGTGAGAGATGTGGTAGCAAGACATGGGAGGAGGCTACTGCAATATACCAAGTGTTGATGTCATGTCCCAGAGTGATGGCTGCAGCATGTAGAAATGATTTAATTCTGGATTGTAGATTTGCTTTAATTGGTGTGGCAGAGTAAAAGGGGTTTCTGAAAGATCTCTGGGCTTAGTAACTGGAAGGATAGAAGCTGTATCTACTAGGAGAGGTAAGTAGATACCAGAATTAATTTTCACTCAGGATATCTGGAGTTTGTTATGTTTATGTTTAAGATATGAAATGCTCAGAGAATAAATGAATAGATGGATCAAGTGAGTAGCTGTATACACAGGTCTTGGACTCTGGGGTGGGGTACAGGTTGGAGACCTCTGTAAAGGGTGCTGAGTAGTGTGTGGGCTAGAATTAGGTTGGGTTGTTAATAAAATACACAGACTGGTAGCTTAAACAAGAACAACTTTATTTCTCACTGTCTGGAGCTTGAGAAATCCAAGATCAAGGTGCTGCCAGATTCTGTTTCTTTTGATGACCTACTTCTTGGCTTGCAATGGCTGCTTTCCTGCTTTGTCTTCACAAGGTCTTTTCTGGGAGGAAGCATGAGAGAGAGCAAAATATTCCTTTTTCTATTATATGGGCACAAATTTCATCATGAGGGTTCCACTCTTTTGATCTGATCTAAGTCGAACCATCACCCAAGACCCTAACTCCAAATACTATCAGTCAGGCTTTACTGTGTTAGTGCTTCAACATAGGAATTTAGGGGTGGACAGAAAAATTTAACCCATAATGATAATGGATCACATTTCATAGAGGGAACCTGGTCCGAATGTTAATGTTAGGAAGGCCAGGTAGTGGAGGAGTAGGGGACACAAAGGCAGGTCTTATACTTGGGTATTTGGTTGGAGGTAGTTGATGTCACAGAGGTTACAGAAAGAAATGGCCCTGGGGACAGTATGGGAGAGAAGTTAGTCTGGCAGTTGATCAGGGATTCTGAGAGATAACTAAACATAAGATGGACATGGATGCCTAGGAGTAATTTAGACAAAATGATACTGAGGCCAGGACTAGTGCTTATTTACTGTTCTATAGACTCACCAGAATCTTATGTGACTGTTGGTGTGTCTGAGAGTTTTAGTCAGGCTGGTAGACAAGTTAGCTGTACAAGTAGTTGTCTGGGAGAATCACTGAACCTGTATAGAGAAACTCTAGGGCAAAGATTTGAATGAAGGTTAGCAAGAAAGGAAGGTAGTTACCATTAAGAGCAGCACAAGTTGGAAAGGGTCATGCATATCTGAGATCTGCAGGTCATTCTGGTTGGCTGAGGTTGTACTAAGAAACCCAAATCAGGTTGGGAAGCATTCAGAGCAGGATTGGGAATGCCTGTGGCAGTGGGGACCATTGGAATTCTGGGTAATCCTGAATTCTGTTTAAATTTGTAAGCACTTTCTGAATGTCATGTTCTCAGTAACATGCAGGAAGGCAGGTTAGATGCCTATGGTATGGGATTATGGCAGAAGTGGCCGTGGAAGTGCAGTTAGGTAAGAGATGTGGTAGGAAGGTTGATGTGCACATGCAGAGGGAATGTGAACTGATGTTACAAGGGCCTTGACATTGAGGACATGAGAGTGAAGTGTAAACCCATGCTGTTCATTGTGGTTCGGAGCCATGGTCTGGGGACTCCAAGGGAATTTATTGACGAGGCAGGATGGTTCCTTCCATTATAGGCTCAGAGCTTAGATGTCTGTCCATCCACCTGTTGTTCCTGTGGGAGGACACAGTGACCAATGGGACCATGAAGAGAGGGTGGGAATCAGTGGTACCAGGTCCTGTTTTATTCTCTCAGGTGGAGAAATGGGGAGGAGGGTAAGCCAGAGATTTATGCATGATGGAATCAAATTGGGGTTCTAGAAGAAACACTGGTTACAGAGTGACTGTCCCCATCATGACAGGATTTTGTGACCTTTGAGGACGTAGCTATTTCCTTCTCCCAGGAGGAATAGAAGCTCCTTGATGAGGCTCAGAGACTCTTTTACCATGATGTGATGCTGGAGAATTTTGCACTTATAACATCTAAGGGTAAGGCTTTTATAATCCCCCCCTGTATCCTTAGCTGGTCTTTTTCTTTCTTTCTTTTTTTTTTTTTTTTTTGTTCCAAAGACAACTGTTTGTTCTTCAGCCAGGAAGTCTCTGCTGACTTCCACACTTCCTTGTCATTTATGTTTTGAGGAACACTGCTGAGCTGTGTGTATTGTTCTTAGCAATATACTCTCTAATCTGCCCTAATACCTGCTGCCTCCAGGCATGCAAGGAATGGTTTAGGTGTCAGGAATCTTTCTGTCAGCCTAATGAATATGTCTTTGCCCTCTTCCTGACTGGGTGACTATATGCATGTCCATGGGACATCTATGCCTGAGGCTATGATATTTTAATTCCTCACCCCGGTTCAGGGTGAATTGCAAGCATTGTCATGGTTACTTCTTAATTGATCCATAGGTTTCTCATAAATGGCCCCCCAACAAGATTTTCTTGTAATATTATTATTCTCTGCTGTAGTTCTTCATGTGCTAAGTTCTTCTTTGACAGTACTGGACAATCATCTCTCTAGTCTTCACTTTAGGGCCTGTATTATACAGGCTTGAGGTAGTTACACAACCAGGATTGACGGGTGGCCCTGTTTGTTTCCCATGGTGGACATAGCAAGATACTCTCAGAGGAGGCCTGGCCCTGGTTATGGACAACTAAGAGAGGGCAGGGTGCTGGGATTGTTTTCTTTTTCTTTTCTTTTCTTTTTTTTTTTTTTTGAGTTGGAGTCTCACTCTGTTGCCCAGGCTGGAGTGCAGTGCTCACAGCCACCCCAGCATCAACCTGCTGGGCTCTGGCCATCCTTCCACCTCAACCTTCTAAGTAGCTGGAACTGCAGGCGTGCACTACAACACCCAGCTAATTTTTGATTTATTGTAGAGACAAGGTCTCGCCAAGTTACCCAGGCTGGTCTCGAACAACGGGCTCAGGCAATTCACTCGCCCTGGCCTCCCAAAGTGCTGGGATTACAGGCTGAGCCACCAAGCCCAGCCTCTTTTTTTTTTTTTTTTTTTGAGTTGGAGTCCCACTTTGCTGCACAGGCTGGAGTACAGTGGCATGCTCACAGCCACCGTAGCCTCGACCTACTGAGGCAATCCTTCTGAGGCAGCCTTCCAAGTAGCTGGAACTACAGGCACACACTACCGTGCCCAGTTAATTTTTTTATTTATTGTGGAGATGAGGTCTTGCTAAGTTACCCAGGCAGGTCTTGAACTCCTGGGCTCAGGTAATCTTCTTGCCTTGGCTTTCCAAAGTGCTGGGATTACGGTCTTGAGCCACTGCGTCCAGCCTGTTTTCTAATCCTATCATGAACATGTCCTGTGTTCTTAGTGATTGGGTGCCCATTCCATACATTTCTACATTTTTTCTCATACTTGAAACTTCCCTGATTTTTTTTATGTCATCTGTGTCTTTTAGTCCCTAGCTACTCCCACTTTTCTGGCTTCTATGCATTGCTGGTTCCTCTCCATTGTTTCAGTGTCCCCAACACTGATCCAAACATAATGTTTTATGAGGTGTGTACATGTTTTTAAATAGTCCTTGTACACCAAGTGCTGTTTTCCTGTTGCATTCTCCTGGGCCTGGACACCAGTCACTTGTGCAGCAAGCCTGTGTTGTCAGTAGATGAGGTCCTGATAAAGGCTATTGGCAGAGGAGTGAGTCAGAGACCCTGACTTTTCTCACTGAAGTGCAACCCATCTTTTGTCCTTCATCTCATAAGGCCTCCCTGAGAGGCCCTTTTGTCAAATTGCCATCAATACTCACATCCTGAAAACATTCCCATGGACTCATTCTTTACTATGTCTGACGTACATTTTTTATTGTGGCTGCTTCATCCCCTATATTGAACCTGTACCTCTTTTTCCAGGTTGTTGGTATGGAGTAGAGGCTGAGGCAGTATCTTCTGAATATAGTGTTTCTGTAGAAGGATTGTCACAAGTCAGGACTCCAAAGGCAAGTCCATCTACCCAGAAGAATTACTGTGAGATCTATATCCCAGTCTTGAAAGACATTTTACACCTAGCTGAGCTGCAAGCCACATCCTCTGGACAGAAATCAAACTTGCCTGGGGTGTCAAGAGAGTTCTGGTTGAGTACAAACCTTCACCAGGTCCAGAAGCATGATCATGGAGAAAAACTCTTTAAAATGGACAAGGACCAAGCCTCATTTGTGGCTAACTGCAGGTTCCATGTTTCAGGGAAACCCTTCACCTTTGGAGAGTCAGGAAGCAACTCTCCAAACACCTTAGGCCTTCTTCAGCATCAGCCTATTCTTAATAGTGAGAAGTCACACAGCAGCATGCGACACTGCAGAGTTCCCACTGGAAGAGAGCCTTACAAATGCATTGAATCTAGGAAATCTTTTAGCAAGAAATCTGTACTCATTCAACATCAAAAAGTTCATTCTGGAGAAAGATCTTATGAGTGCAGTGAATGTGGGAAATCTTTTAGCCATCGTGGCAACCTCTATCGTCACAGAAGATCCCACCCTGGAGCAAAGCCTTATGAGTGCAATGAATGTGGAAGGTCTTTTAGCCAAAGTTCTAGCTTACTTCAACACAGTAAAGTGCATGCTAGACTGAGGACTTGTGATTGTGGTGATTGTGGGAAATCATTTCGTGGCAAAACTAAACTCATTCAACACCAAAGAGTTCACACTGGAGAAAGACCTTATGACTGCAGTGAATGTGACAAATCCTTTCACCAGATATCTGTTCTCTTGCAACACCAAAGAGTTCACACTGGAGAAAAGCCTTATGAGTGCAGTGAATGTGGCAAGTTTTTTAGCCGCCGTGATAACCTCTATCGTCACAGAAGAACTCACACTAAAGCAAGGCCTTATGAGTGCAAAGAATGTGGGAAATCATTTAGTTGCAATACCTACCTCATTCACCATCAAAGATTTCACACTGGAGAAAGGCCTTATGTGTGCAGTGAATGTGGGAAATCATTTAGCCAGAAATCTGTCTTTCTTCAACACCAAAGAGTTCACACTGGAGAAAAGCCTTATGAGTGCAGTGAATGTGGAAAAGTGTTTAGCCACAACTCTGGCCTGTTTCAACATAGGAGGGCTCATGCTAGAGCGAGACCTTATGAGTGCAGTGAATGTGGAAAATCATTTAGTTGCAAAACTGTTCTCATGCGACACCAGACAGTTCATAATGGTGTCAGGCCTCATGAGTGCAATGAATGTGGAAAATACTTTATTCGTAAAATTCATCTAATGCAACACAAGACAGTTCACACTAATGAAAGACCCTATGTGTGCAGTGAATGTGGGAAATGCTTTAGGCAAAGCTCTGGCCTCCTTCAGCATTTGAGAGTTCACACTGGTGAAAGGCCATATGTGTGCAGTGAATGTGGGATATCCTTCAGCCAAAGTTCTGCCCTTCTTCAGCATCTGAGAGTTCATACTGGAGAAAGGCCTTATGAGTGCAGTGAATGTGGGAAATCCTTTCGTCAGATATCTGTTTTCATTCGACATCAAAGTGTTCACTCTGAAGAAAGGCCTTATGACTGCAGTGAATGTGGCAAATCTTTTCGTCAGATATCAGTCCTCACTCCTCATCAAAGAGTTCACACTGGAGAAAGGCCTTATGAATGCAGTGAATGTGGGAAATCTTTTACCCGCAAATACTCCCTTGTTCAACATGAAACAGTTCACACTGGAGACAGGCCTTATGAATGTAGCTAATGTGAGAAAGCTTAGGCAACTGTGGCCTCTTTCAACACAGGAATGTGCCGTGAATGGTAAATTCTTTAGTCAGATTTAATACTGAAATGTTTCCATAGTACAGATGTGCAACAAATGTGCTTTTTCCTCACTCAGTATGGTGACACTGGAGGCTAGTCTTTGAGTTGACTTTCATATATCTGAACATCCATAGATTACCCTTAAGTTTGAGGTATTTGGAAACCGTATGTAACTGTTATACTCTGTAAACCTGCCCATGGATCTTGCCTGATGTAGGTCACTGCTAGTTTCTGTGGCTGAAGCCATTCATCTCTACTACGTGGAAGATCCACAGAGTCTGCAGTCATCTCCACAGCAAAGTGTTCAGGGAGATAGACTTCCCCTACTTGGAAGAAATCATGAATATCTTGAGCTCTTATGGGGTTCTCATCCCTCCTTTCTGGCAACTTAGTGCATGGACTTAAATCCTGGGTAGGTTCTGGGACCTGATCTGAGTTCTGGTAGCTTGCAGAGTAGGACTACCTTTTTCAGGGACATTGTTGGTTTCAGTTGATGATCTCAGTTGATACTTGTGTAGAAGTTTTCTCAGTTTCCAAGTCACCAAAGCAGGAACTGCCTATTGCACATTGCACCAGTTTGTGCAATGGTGAAAGTTTTTTTGTTTATGTACCTTTAGTCTTGCAAGTTCCGTTTACTGTGGAGTAGTTTGAAAGCATAACAAGAGTTTTGCCTTGATCCTAGAGGCCTGTGGGCTTAGAGGTCATTCTGTGGATGAGGCAGTTGTGACAACTTCCAGTGCTTCTGGAAACAACATGAAGTTTTTTGTTCATTGGAGATAACCCATAATGCTTTCCAGTGTTGAGAATTCCCTATTCAAATTCTGCAAAGGAACTGTGTGTCCAAAACCCAGAATTCAGTATTCTTGTGTCACTCACTATACAACTACAGGGGTCCAGGGGAACAAAAATGGATATAGAAACATTGGGTTGAATAAGATTTGAAGTTGAAGAGATTCCAGAAAACTTGATGACTTGTTTTTTGTTGCCATCATTTTTTTCTAAAGATACATCCACAAATATCCCAATGATGACTGTGGCTCTTTTGGATCAGTGTATACAAAAGTCTGTATCTTGCATAGCTCAAGACAGATGAAATAAGCTTTTTATGGATTTCTGTAGCTTCTTTGGCCTGTGTAACCCACACCCATTGCTACATGGACAAAGAAAATAGAATGAGGCCAGGCTTGGTGGCTCAGCCTGTAATCCCAGCATTTTGGGAGGCTGAGGCGGGTGGATTGCCTGAGCCTGCGGGTTCAAGAGCAGCCCAGGCAACTTGGTGAGACCTTGTCTCTACAATAAATTAAAAAAGGAAAAAAAGCCAGGTGTGGTAACGCATGCCTGTAGTTCAGGCTACTTGGAAGGCTGAGGCGGAAGGATCGCCGGAGCCCAGCAGGTTGATGCTGGGGTGGCTGTGAGTGTGCCACTGCACTCCAGCCTGGGTGGCAGAGTGAGACTTCAACTCAAAAATAGAATGAAGATAAGGGGGATCTAGTAGTCCGTGGATGTGGCTTTTGTGATCCGCCAGTAGTCCTCTTAACTCAGGTGGAAATGGCCTTTATTGCTTAACTGTATTACCTGTCACTGAGGCAAGGCTGCCCCTATAAGGCATATGGAGATAGATGGTGGAGACAATATTGACTTACTAAATCTGGCTGGGCACAGTGACTCATACCTGTAATCCTAGCACTTTAGGAGCAGAGGCAAAAGGACTGCTTGAATCCAAGTGTTTAAGACTAACTTGGGCAACTTGGCGGAGACCTCATCTCTGTAATAGATTTTTAAAAATTGGCCAGGCATGGTAGCACGTACCTGTAGTTCCAGCTACTTGAAAGGCTGAAGCAGAAGGATCACCTGAGCCCAGCAGGTAGAGACTGCGGTGGCCATGATCATGCCACTGCACTCCAGCCTGGGTAACAAGGTGATACTCTGACTCAAAAATAAATAAATAAATAAATTTACTAAACCTGATTTTCTGAAGACTGAGTAATATAGATTGAGTCATTAAAAATATTATCAAGCTGTATTTGACCTGGAATAAATTGTACATATTTAAAATGTACAATTTGATAAGTTTTGACATAATGTAAGCCTATGGGAACACTTTTGTAACCATAATAATGAGTATATGTCACCCACATATTTTTATTGTTCCCTTTCATAATCCATCCCTTACCCTGCAGGCAACCTTTGATTTATTTTCCTTTACAACCCGTTGGTTTGCATTTTCTAGAGTTTTATTATAGGAATGATAAAGTGTTTCTTCTTATTTTTTCCTAGCTTATTTATATGTAATAATTAGAGATTCATAAACAATGCTTATGCGAATAGTTCATTCTTATTTCTGAGTAGCATTCTTTTCTATGGTTATACAACTCTCTGTTTATCATTCACCTGTTTAATGACATTTGGGTTACTTTCAGTGTTATGCTATTGAAATAAAGCTGCTACAGACATTTGTGTACAATTCTACGGATTTTTTTTTTTTGTATTAGTGACTCAGAATGCAGTGCCTAAATCATGGAGTAGTTGAGTATTCAAGTGTCGGAAAAACTTCCATACTGAACTAAAATTTTGTGTGTGTGTTTTGAGATTTTTGCATTTTTACCAGGAGCTATGAAAGTTCCAGTGTCTTCACACCTTCACCAATACTTGGCATAATTAATTTTTAATGTTCTGTTTTTAAATAAGTGTGTTATGGTATCTCACAGTGGCTTTAATTGCATTTCCCTAAGGAATCACCATGTTGACCCATTTTTAAAAAATTTTAAATTTGCTATCCTTATATCTCATTCCATTGACCTGCTGGGCTCCGGTGATCCGCCTCAGCCTTTCAAGTAGCCAGAACTATAGGTGCGCACTACCATGCCCAGCTAATTTTTGATGTATTGTAGAGATGAGGTCTTGCCAAGTTGCCCAGGCTGGTCTTGAACCAGTGGGCTCGGGCAATCCACTCACCTTGGCCTCCCAAAGTGCTTGGATTACAGGCTGAGCCACCAAGCCTAGCTTACTTTTGTTTTTCAATACTGGAAACATATTTCCTAATTTTTCTTTGATTCTTTTGTGGTGTGCATAACTTAATGACCACTTTTAGTATTTATGTTTATTCAGCATTATTAACATTTTGCATCACTTTTTTTCCTTCAAGTTTTTTTAGTTTAGTTTTGTTTTTTGAGTTGGGAGTCTCACTGTGTCACCAATGTTGGAGTGCAGTGGCATGCTCATGGCCACCACAGCCTCATGCTGCTGGGCTCAGGTGATCTTTCCACTACAGCCTTCCAAGTAGCTAGAACTACAGGTCTGTACTACCACACCCAACTAATTTTTTGATTTATTGTAGAGATGAGGCCTCACCAGGTTGCCAAGACTAGTCTCAAACTCATGGACTTAGGCAATCCTCTCACCTTCACCTCCGAAAGTGCTGGGATAACAGGCGTGAGCTACTGCACCCAGCCGGCATACATCACTTTTTTAATTTTTTTTTTTTTTAACAGACGGTCTCATCTTGTCACCCAGGCTGGAGTGCAGTGCTTTGATCATAGCTCTGCAGCCTCGAACTCCTCAAATGATCCTCTTGTCTTAGCCTCCTGAGTAGCTGGGACTACAGGGGTATGCCACTGCACCTGGCAAATTTTTTTTTTTTTTTTTTTTTGTAGATATGGGGTTTTGCTATGTTGCCCAGGCTAGTCTTGAACTCCTGGGCTACCCTCCCACCTCAGCCTCCCAAAGTGCTGGCCTTAAGTGTAGATTTTTTTTTAAGAGTCTCACTCTGTTGCCCAGGCTGGAGTGCAGTGGCATGCTACTCATGGCCACCACAGCCTCAACCTGCTGGGCTCAGGCAATCATCCTTCTGCCTCAGCCTTCCAAGTAGCCAAAACTATAGGCACACACCACTACACCTGGCTGATTTGTTTTTTTTAATTTACTTACTGTATAAATGTCTTGCCAAGTTGTCAAGGCTGGTCTTGAGCCCCTGGGCTCAGGCAATTCTCCTGCCTTTGCCTCCCAATGTGCTGAGATTACAGGCATGAGCCACTGCCCGGCCAAGATTTTTAACAATGGCAGAAATGCAGCCTGGGTTTGTAGTGTTTGTCAATTTGGGGAATAATTGCTTCTTTCTATTTGTAAAGGAGGAAAAAAGTAAACATTTTGAAATACATCAGTACATTTTGGTTTTTTCCCCAAGCTCTGCCATCAGAAGAATGTAGTTAATCAGAATCTACTGGTGTTCTGTCAGAGACTGAGTTGGAGGAAGAGACATGCCCATCTGCAGCCATCTATAGCTTTCTACATGAGAGGAGGTAATTGCTCAACTCCAGCTCACTTTATCCTTCCACGTGGGAGAAGGAAAATACTCAACTTTAACCCACTCTAGCCATCCAGTCTTATCTAAGGGGGGAGAAAAATCTAAAATTTGAAAAATACTATAGTTCGTGGTCCAGAGGCATAGGTTCACTAAAAGTCTGAGATCTTATCATGGGACTATAGAAATCTTTCTCTCTTCCCACACTTTTCTACCGCATTTCTAAAGGCCTATTTTCCACAGTTCCTTTTACCCAGTACATCATGTCTGGCTATCAAGAAAAAATTACAAGGCATTCTTTTTTTTTTTTTTGAGTTGGAATCTCACTCTGTTGCCCAGACTGGAGTGCAGTGGCCGCTCCCAATCACCACAGCCTCGACTTGCTGGGCTCTGGCGATCCTTCCGCCTCAGCCTTCCAAGTAGCTGGAACTACAGGTGCACACTACCACGCCTAGTTAATTTTTTGATTTATTGTAGAGATGAGGTCTTGCCAAGTTGCCCATGTGGGTCTCGAACCCGTGGGCTCAGGCAATCCACTCACCTCAGCCTCCCAAAGTGCGGGATTACAGGCTGAGCCACCGAGCCCGGCTACAAGGCATTCTTAAAGTGAGAAATATAGTATGAAGGAAGAGACAAAGAACAAGCCTCAAAACCACACTTGAAAGGAATGTTGAAATTGTCAAACAATGCAAACCAACAATGATTAATATGCTAAAGTCTCTAGTGGATAAAGTAGGCAGCATACAGGAACAAATGGGCATTGTAAATATAAATATAAAAATTCTATGAAAGAATCAAGAAAAAATAATCTCTAAACATAAGGATATATCTGTAAAAATCTCTGACACAAATGCAAAGAAGAAAGACTGAGAGAGCCTGAACAGAAATCCAGGAGCTGGAGGACAACTACCAAAGGTGTAAATATGTATAATGAGAATACAAGGAGAGGAAAAAGAATCAAGAAATACTCAGAACAGTAATGATTGAGAGTTTTCCAAAATTAATATTAAACACCAAACTACAGATCTAGAAAGCTCAGAGAACATCAAGCAAGATAAATGCCAAAGACTGCCTACAATTAGGCAACTTATTTTCAAAATAAAATGACCCAGAATCAAAATCAAAAGGAGAAATATGTTAAATGGTTAAATGCTGGAATAAAGAAAATTACAATCAAGTGGGAAATTTTGTTGGTACTTAGGCACACAGGGACTTACATGGTATATTGCCATGGACAGCTGATCTGCAGTGGACTACCGAATATACTGAAGATCATCAAATTTTTAAAAAATAGAGGGGAGAAGGTAGTCTGTCTTTAAAGGAATTTACCTTTAAAGGACAAGAGAAAAATTCAGTTTTCAAAGACTTATGGCAGCAAAGTATCAAGGAGTTGTTATTTTTAAAAAGGAAAATCCTTAAACAGATGCTTAGTGCTTGTGGAATAGGAATGATTGGGCTTATAGTAGAGAAAATTGATAAGAAACAGACCATAGTGACTGAAGAGTTCAGAAGGGACACAATGAATATCATATAGATAGATGCAAGCCCACAATTTAAAAGGAGGACCTCACTTTTTTCTTTTCTTTTCTTTTTTTTTTTTTTTTTTTTGTGTTGGTGTGTCACTTTATTGCCCAGACTGGAGTGCAGTGGCATGCTCATGGCCACCTCAGCTTCAACTTGCAGGACTCAGGTGATCCTTCCACCTCAGCCTTCCAAGTAGCTGGAACTACAGGCATGTGCTACCAAGCCTGGCTAATTTTTTTAAAAAATTTATTGTGGAGATGAAGTCTCAACAAGTTGCCTAGGCTGGTCTCGAAC